>CAUYPK010058581.1:0-75337 GCA_963574355.1 Loris lydekkerianus | reverse complement strand
TCTACAAAGTGGGTTGTCTTTTTCTTCATTCCACCCTGTGGAGATAACTTGAAGGGCCACAAGTAGTTTATTTGCTTCTTTGAAGTGTTTTCCAACAGTATAGATCTCATGAATCAGATCCTTCATGCAGATGATGCCATAATTACCCAGAGATCATGCAATCAAACTGTTATCAGTCAATGCAATTCGCTTCTTATTAATTTTGCCATAACCACGCTTGTAGATTAGCTCATTTACTGACTTCAGATTTGGGTAACCCCATGCAATATATGGTTCTACAATTCTTAGCATGTTAATCAAACCCTTGTTGAGCTTAACAAAACTTCCACTGAAGATCTGTCCAAGGTGAAGAAGCTGCAACACCTTTCCAACCTTTGGACTCACACCATTGATATCTCTGATACTGATGACAAACACCAATTTGTCATTGGTGTTTGTCATTAGTATCAGGCACTGCAGGCACATAGAAGTTGCCAGCTTTTCTTACCATCCTAGCCATCCTAATCTCAGTTCTGTACATCTGTATTCTTTATGATAATGCTTAGCTTTTTCACAGATAAAGCTTCCTCCTTGCCTTTCAAAGCGTCTTTTCGGCACACTTCTTTCTCAGATGCTTGATCTTTAGCTCTGCAAAATCCTTTGCTTATTCTTAAGGGTTTCTGGTACAGTGGGAAACTTCTTTTCCTTCTCTTCAATACCCTCCATGGTTCCATCATAAAAGAAAAACGCAGTCATCATCTATTGTACATCCAGGACATAAGAGCATTGAAGAGGTCCATACTAGAAAAGTGAGATTCAGATCTGGTTTTGATCCCTTGAAACTTTACTTCTCTAGTATCAGATCTAGTATCCAGCTTCCATCTAGGAATCAAGTTAAATTGTGGGATCTACCAACTACCTAAATATCACTGTATGGTCCCATCAGCCTTTAACCCTTTCTTGTGAATGTCCAAATCCAAGCCCACTTGATTTTCCGGGGGGAAAGGGAGTCTATAGATTTTATAAAGGCCTTCCCAGAGCCCTTTCTGTGCTGGCACATGGAGTAGTAAAGACTCAGGTCTTCCCTCTTTGGTGGATTTCATCTTCAACCAGAGCACCAAAACCAAGAGAGAGCTCTTTTTTTTGTTTTAAGCAGAGTCTCACTTTTTCACCCTCAGTAAAGTGTTGTGGCTCACAACAACCTCAAACTCTTGGACTCAAGTGATCCTCTTGCTTCAGCCTCCCAAGGCTGAAGGCACGTGCCACAGTGCCCAGCTATTCTTAGAGACAGGGCCTTGCTCTTGCTCAGGCTGGTCACAATCTCCTGAGCTCAAGCAATCCACCCACTTCAGTGTCCCAGAGTGCTAGGATTACACACGTGAGCCACAGTGCCGGGCCTTATTTGTATTATCTTAGCCAAATATTTTGTTTTTCTAATGTGGATAGTAATGTTTTCTCTTTAAATTCTTGTTTTATATCTCCGAATCTTCTCTCCTATTTTCTTGGTTTATCTAAAGGATTGTGAATTTTGTTAACTTCTTATAAACCTGTTTTTGATTTTGCTATTATTCTTTTAATTCTACTTCATTGCTTTTTTTGCTGTAATATTTTATTTACTTCTGTTTACTTCAGACATTTTTTGCCCTTTTTTCCCAGTATCTTAACATGGAAGATCTGGTTTATAATTTTAGGTAATTCTTTCTTAATATGGATATTAAAAGTTGGTTTGTTTAAGGGCTTACATTGAGGCTATTCTATATGATGTTTATGTGCAATTGAGAATACGTATTCTGCTGTTTTTTTTTTTTTAAGACAGAGTTTCACTTTCTTGCTTCTGGCAGAGTGCTATGGCGTCACAGCTCAAAGCAAGCTCAGACTCTTGGGCTCAAACAGTCCTCTTGCCTCAGCCTCCCAAGCAGCTGGAACTACTGCGCCAGCCACATGCCCAGTTATTTTTTTTAGAGACGGGGTCTTGCTCTGGCTCAGGCTTATCTCCAACTCCTGAGCTCAAGCGATCCACTCGCCTTGGCCTCCTAGAGTGCTGGGATTATAGGTGTGAGCCACCATGCCCGGCCTTATTCTGTTTTTGAGTGGAATGTTTTGTGCATGTTTTTCCAGTGGGAATATAAAGCTGTTTGTGTTTTCTGTTTCCTAGTTAGTCTTCTACCTACTTGTTCTATCCATTATTTTACTTATTATTGAAAGTGGTATATTGAAAGCCCTAAATGTTTTTCATAAATTTTTTATTTCTACCTTCATTTATGTTTTTGTTTCATATATTTTGCTGACACTTTATTAGATGCATACATATATGGTGGGTTTTTCAGTGATGAATTAACCCATTTATTGCTATAAAATGTCTTATTTCTAATAAAATTTTTTGGTTTTAAAATCTACTTTGTTTATTAGTATAGCTACTTTAGTATAGATTGTGCCTTTTTTACATAACATTATCTTTTAACTTTGAATTTGTATTCTTCAATCTACATAATGACTCCTGTACAGACCACAGAGTTAGATTTTTTAATTCATTTTCAGATCCACTTTTTGACTGGGTTATTTAATCAATGTACATTTAATAATATTATTGAGATAATATCATATATGTATGCCAGTTTAATTTTAGTTTTCTATTTTTGTGTCTCTTTTATTCCCCTACTCTCCTTCTCAGTTTCCCTTTGCAGAAACTGTATATTTCCCAATGTAGCATTTAAATTTCTTTAGTGACTCTTATACGCCTCTTGTTACATATTGCCCTAGTGATTGTACTTGGGCTTACCATGTGCACCTGAACTTAGCCAAATTAACTATGTGTTGTTACATATTCTTTATTTTAGCTATATAGAGAAAAATTACTTTTGTGTAGCTCCATATCCCCATATAGGTTTGTGCTATTTATTATATGCTGTACACACCTTAATTTTATAAACATTTAAAATTCAATATTAAGTGTCATAAATATTGCATTATATAATTTATACCTTTTAAAGAAGTTGTAAGAAGAATATATTTAGAAGTGTTATTACATTAACCGTATTTATTACCTATGGTTCTCTATTTGATTTGTAGGTTTTAGTTATCATCCGGAGTCATTTTCTCATCTCAGTACAGACTTGCTCCACCCACCTCCTATGTATTGTTATTGGCTAATATATAATATTTCTAAATGATAAAAAACAATACACTGTATATGTACAGTTTTATGTCATTGCTTTTAAAATCAATTGAGAAATTGGAAAATGTACACTTTAACTAAAAAATACATTTATAACACCTTGTATATACCTTCATATTTACCTTTACTCATGTCCTGTGTTTTTTGATTGAGTTTCGATAACTGTGGCAATGCAGAGACCCATGCCTGCAATGCTGTGGTGGCTGGTCTTCCATCTGCTCTGAAGTTGGCCTGGCCCCCTCATTGCCAATGTGCAGCTGACCCAAGGTTGTCATGGAGCAGGAGACTAAGGAGCTGAGCCAGTAGCCAGGTGTGCACCGGCCCACTCAAGGTAATGGGAAGTTAGTGTCCATCTTGGACATGCCTCCACCTTCTGGAAACAGTGGAGTGCTCACCTCTTGGAACCATGGTGTGCAAGGTGTTTAACACTTTCCTCAGAGAAGAGAGATATCAAGGACCTCCAGGGTATCTGCTAAGGCACCAAGGCAGAATGTGAATTAAGTGGGGCCATAGTTCAGACTCTGTGAGCCTGGCATGACCTACTGCCCCCAAGAGTCTCCCACTCCTTCTGAGATGATTTGCCATCAGGTTATATCCCTCCCAGCAAAAGATAATGCTTTTCAAGGAGTCCCAGGTGATGGCCTTAGGAATGCCCAATATTACCATGACCATGACCTTCACTGGGCATCTAAGGATGTCTTCCAGTGGGCTGCCAGTTTCAACTTCCAGTGGAATGCCTATGATGTCCCTCCCATGTGGAGGGCCCAGCAATGCCTTACTCTAAATCCTCAATAGTACCTTCTAACAGAGCCTCTTCAACATCTGAGATATTATTGGCCCCAACCACACCTGCCACTGAGACAAAGGCTGTGCTCCTTTCTCTAGCTCAGATGTTGTCCTCCAGTGATCCCCATGACCATGAGATGCCTTCAGCTGAATTCCAATCACTGCTTGTGTTAGAATCCCAGAATCCTTTTTTTTTTTTTGAAGACAGAGTCTCACTTTGCCACCCTTGGCAGAGTGCTGTGGCATCACAGCTCACAGCAAACTCAAACTCTTGTGCTTAAGTGATTCTCTTGCCTCAGCCTCCTAAATAGCTGGGACTATAGGCACTCACCACAATGCCTGGCTAGAATCTCATGATTCTTTTATGTATCAACCAGTCTCCCAGGCCAGACTCCCCCTCCTGCCTGAGTAGCCCTTCCTGGATCCACAGAGAGCACAGCCAAACTCTCGGGCCGAGGAAAGGGCTCACAGAGGCAGATCCTCATCTTCAAGGCCTTACTGCTGCCAGCACGCGAGCTGTGGAGAGCTTATATCAAGCATGCCCACCTTGTGAGTCACCAGCATAAACACAAAGGTGAGAGGCCCTACAAAGACCAGGTTGTCACTGGTCTTTCTTTCATTTTGATGAGCTTACATGACATATGCACATACACACCAGATACTGATCATATAGATGTGATCAGTGCAGCTGACAATTCATGACATCTGATCATCTCAAGCAACACCAAAAGATTTATCATACAGGACCCTCAGACCCACAGGCCCATGATAGAGAGGTAGTTGGTCCTCCCCTCAATCCTGCCTGCCTCTGACAAGCTAGTCTCTTTGGTAACATGAGAAGAACACTGGACTGGAGCATATAAGGACAATCCCTCCACTGCCACCATCTACCCCCTCCCCCACCAGGTACCTGAGACACCAAGCACCAGATTTTCAGGGGCCTATCCTGCCTTGCTCTCCTTTGGGGTTGAAAGGATAATGACCGTCTTGGCTCAAGTACTTTAGAATCTTGTTTCTGGACTCAGCAGGCCATTTTACTGGCCAGAAAGCTAATTGTGAGACAAGAACTTGCCCAAGTTATTAAGTGTAGACGTATCTGCTGCAGAGATGCCTTCTGAACCCAGTTCACACCAAGTGTGGCCAGGTGATGGGCATGGAGACATAAATCAGTTCTGGTTTCTATGCCCCAGGGACCATCATTGTCTAGGGGCTGAGAGGTCCCCCTATGTGCAGTAGCCATGGGGAAGAGAAGTTGCCAAAAGAGGAGCATCAGAAAGGCTTTCCAGAAGTGACCCTTGAACCCAACAAGGGGGTAGTATCTAGTTATCTCTCAAATGCTGAAATAAACAATGAAGAAGGAAGAGAATTCTAGGTGGGGACACTAGAAGCTGAACTGCTCTGAGGAGAGCCAGCCTCAAGTTTCCATTCATTCAACAAGTATTTTTTTGAAGTATTTTTTTTTTTTACGGGAGAACATACATACATAGCTCCAAGGGTGGGAACCCATGATGAGGAGCATGGAGACAACTACAAGATGTGTCAGGGAAGACAGACTTCTTGAGGAGGTACCTGAGTCAGACCTGAAGGACGTGTGGGGGTTAGCCACTCCTCTTGTTTCTGGGATGTGGTCATGCCCTGTGCTGGACACTGTAGGTTCACAAGTGCCTGCAGGCACCCTGCCTCTGTTGGAGAGCAGAGAATTCTGAATACTCAGTGATGCCAAGGAGAGGACCTGGACCTCTACAAACTTAAGCTTATTCTGTGTCTCTGTCTGCCCTCCAACCCCTACCCTGATCCTGTCCTGTTTGGCCTGTGTCTGTGTCACTAGTGGCCTCAGCACATTAGAGGTAGACATCAAAGTGCCCTCTCCCCAAATGAGGGGAGAAGATATAATTTAAAAAAGAGGCAGAGAATTTAGGCTGCACTGACCCCTTAGACTCCGCTCTAGATGCTTGGAGCCCAGACTTGTCGGGATTGAGGTGGTATGAGGTGGCATTGGAGTGGCAGGGGGAAATCTATTTCTACTTTTCTTCCTGGCTGGCTTGTGGCAGGGGGAGTGGAGTTCGGTGAACCTTGGAAAGCAGAAGCTGAAGTCTCTGGGGGGCCTGGCCCTGCTCCCCAGTGCTTAGGCATAGCCTCCCCAGTAACACCCCCACTGGTGCCCAACCAGCTTGTTATTAAAGATTTGAACTGGAAAAAAATAAAAATTAAAAACAGGCAGAAGAGGCTTGTTTGTGACCCATTCACTGGCTGTAGGGATTGAGGTCTTGAGTACCCAGTATCTCTTTCATTCCCTTCCATGGAGCAGGTCATCTTGGGTTTAATGGGCCAGGGCTGATCCCTGTCTACCTTCTCCATCTGGCTCATACACAGCCCCAAGGGTGGGGTTGGCAGACCACACTACCCGCTGTTGGAATGAAAGATGAGAAATCTTGTTGGTGACCTATCATTTTCACTGAGGAATGGACATGGAGAAGAATCAGGGTGGGTAAGGGTACAAGGTGCACTGTAAACAGTGGGACAGGAGAGAAATCACTGTGGGTAAGGTTAAAGGTGCACTGTAAAACAGCCCTTGCCCTTGTGGAGATTACAATCTAGTGGAAGACAGATGTTAGTAGAAATGTGTGAAGTACTGGGAGGACTGATACTGAGATTTGCTGTTCTAGTGCATTGGTATTAGGATGCCATTTCTTGGAAAATGTGGTTTGAGCTCAAGGTCAGGATGATGAGGAATTAGACAGATAAAGGAGATGAGGTGGTGAATGGAGGAGAAATAAATCTATCTTTACCCAGATTACCCTGTGCTAGGCAGTGCTGAGCCTTTCCCAGTATGATACATAGTGGGTGGGTAAGACATGTCAACTCCCAAGTAAAACTGGCAGATTTTGAATATTACCTCTGCCATTTCCAGGCCACATAGCCTTGGGTAGTTGTCTTTCTGTGGCTTCTGATTGCAAGGGGGACGATGAAATCTTCATATTGAAGAGAGATGAAATTAATGCCGTTTTAAGGTGTTTTCTTTGGCTGCCATGTGGAAATTGGATTTGATCAGAAGTTTACGGGAGAAGAATAGATTTTTAGTTCTTCAGGTGAGTCAACGGTGGCTTCAGCCAGGGTAGAAAGTGATAATTAATTAGATTTGGTTGATGAGGGCATGGTCAAGGGTGACTCCCAAGTTTCTGGCTTATGTTATAAATAACATAGAAGAAGGGCTAAACTATAGCTTTCACATGAAGGCTACAACCCAACTATACCACAAGACTTTGGGGAAAGGACCAAGGAAGGGGAAGGGAGGGGGGAGGTTTGGGTGGAGGGAGGGTAATTGGTCGGGCCAATTATCTATATTTTTATCTATAATAATAAAAAAAAAAAGTTACTACTCATTACAATGTAGTTAGTCACTCAAGAGCTCTGACAGAGATGTACGAGGAGGTGAATGTTGTTTTCATGCCTGCTGACATATCATCCATTCTGTAGCCCATGGATCAAGGAGTCGTTTCAACTTTCAAGTCTTATTAATTAAGAGATAACGTTTTGTAAGGATATTCTGCTGTAGTCAGTGATTCCTCTGGTGCATCTGAGCAAAATAACTTTGTGGAAAGGATTCATCCTTCTAGATACTGTTGAGATCATTCATGATTCATAAAGCCGAGGAAGTCAAAAAATCAACCCTAATGGGAGTTTGGAAGAAATTAATACCAACCCTCATGGATGACTTTGAGGGCTTTAAGACTTGTGGAGGAAGTAAACTACAGATATCCCAATAGCAAGAGAACTAAGATTAGAAGTGGAGCCAGAAGATGGGACTGAATTGTTGCAATCTCGTGAACAGTTGAGCAGTTGTTTCTTGTAGATGACCAAAGAAAGTGGTTTCTTGAGATGGAATCTACTTCTAGTCAAGATGCTGTGACCACTGTTGAAATGGCATCCGAGGATTCAGAATCCTTCATAAACTTAATGGAAAAAGCAGCAGCAGGGTTTGAGAGAATTGACTCCATTTTGGAAGGAAGTTCTCCTGTGTGTAAAATGCTATCAGTATTGCATGTTACAGAGAAACCTTTTGGAAAAAAAGTATCAATCCATGTGGCACACTTCATTATTGTCTTAGGTGAAGAAATTGCCACAGCTACCCCAACCTTCAGCATTCACCACCCTACTCAGTCAGTGCCATCAACATCAAGGCAAGATTCTCCACCAGCAAAAAGATTGCAGTTTGCTGAAGGCTATGATGATTGTTAGAATTTTAAAATCAATAAAGTATTTTTAATTAAAGTACGTACATTGTTTTTTTAGACATAATCCTATTTTACACTTAATAGACTACAGTATTGTGCAAACACAACTCTTTATGCACTGGGAAACCAAAAAAATTGTGTGATTCTTTATTGTTATAGTTACTTTATTGTAATTTGGAATTGAACCTGCAGTATCCCTGAGGTAAGGCTGAATAGGTCATTAAATTCTAAATTCTATTTCATTTATGTTCCAAAGAGTATTATAAGCACATGGCCTGAATTAGTTGGGGAGATTATGGGAATAAAGTAGAGATTGATTGCGAAGGACTAGGAAGAAGTGTCTCAATGGTACATAGACAGAGAAGAGCTTAACTAGGAGTTTATGTCATCTGGGAAGCAAGATTAAAACATCCAGGTACTAGGTATTGAAGATTTTAGTAATATTGCTTCCTCTGAGGGGACCATAGGTAATAAAAAAAGACTACATTGCAATGAATAGTGTAGGTGTCCGTATATCTACCAGGCCTTACAAAGATGATTCAATGCAACAGTTACCCAACATTTTGGAGCATGCATTACCAATATGTGTATATTTATTTATAAGCTGTATATTAGTACTCATATAAAAGGTGGAATGCAGCTGGTTCCAGGAAAAAATTTAAAGATGTTATGAAAGTAGTATATTGTCAGGTTATGATCCTATCTATATGATTATAAATCAACATGTGATAGTTAACAAAGAAGTTAAATTAGTATTAGTTAAATTTGGCTTCCATCTTACCTGGAGAAAAAGCAATCATCTAAACTCCACGTTCTGGAGTAAAAATAACCTAGAATAAGGACTATACAATAGAAATTACCAAGTATGGCTCGCTGCCTGTAGCTCAGTGGCTGGGGTACCATCCACATACATCAGAGCTGGCGGATTCGAATCCAGCCTGGGCCTACCAAACAACAATGACAAGTACAACGAAAAAATAGCCAGGCATTGTGGCAGGTGCCTGTGGTCCCAGCTACTTGGAAGGCTGAGGCAAGAGTATTGCATAAGCCCAAGAGTTTGAGTTGCTGTAAGCTGTGATGCCATGGCACTCTACCCAGGGCGACATAGTGAGATTCTGTCTCAAAAAAAAAGAAAGAACCAATTTGAAGTTTAGTTAAAAACTATTCTTCCAAATGACTATACATTATTTTTGCCTTTGTAGACTACCACCAGATAAAATTATATGACATGAAAAGTTGGACTAAGAGCATTTGTAGTATAGAACACTTAAAATCTGAAGCATATTTAAATAGAATCAGCACAGTTTTAAACACTGGTCTTCATACAAAATAACACATAAGTATACAAGTAGAAAGTGTGCTATGTATATGTTCCATAAAACTATGTTTCTCCTTAACTTTCCCAATTACCAAAACAACTCCAAAGATTTAGAGGACTGGTTTACTTAATTTGGCATTAGAAAGCAATCATTTATTGAAGCATGGGTACTTAAAATAGAATAGGACATAACCCTTTAAATCTGGAAATGATTTTAAATCATGTATGAAATCAGTTAAAAGCAGAGAACAGAAAGGAAACTATACTTAAATACACCCAGAAATTATTTCAGCAGTTTATCCCTGGTTCTAATATGTATGTAATATAAGGAAAAAATCTGAACTTTCCCTTTTCTAAACTGGTTAAGCATTTTGCTTCCCTTTCTGGAATCTTACCTTTTTCTGTTTGTTTGTTTCTTTGTTTGTTTTATAGTAGACAGAAAAGATTTAATCCAAATATGCATCTACATTTAAAAACTTCTAACTATTGAACAAGAGCAAAAGTCTTAAAAATATATTAGCTGTGGTGTAACTGGTGAAGTCTGACCGCCTGCTAAGGCAGATATAATTTGGTTCAGCAACTCTTCTGAGTTAATTAAGTATCTCTGTCCTAGAAAGTCTCCAGTTGAGAGTGAAGAGGGGAGCTAAGTAGCAAGCATTTTAAAGATGACACTTTTAATTTGTCCTAAGCTGCTTCTGAATCTTGACTGGCTTCCTAATGGATAGTAGTCTCCCCTTATACACAGGATACATTCCAAGACCTCCAGTAGGTGCCTAAAACTGACTTTTTTCGTATACATTCAGACATTATGGCAAAGTTTAATTTATAAGTTATTCACAATAAGAGATTAAAAACAACAACAATAATAAATGAGAACGGTTATAACAGTACAGTATAATAAATGTTTTGTGAATAGGGTTTCTCTCTTTTTCAAAATATTGGACCGAGTTGTTTGTGGGTAGCTGAAATCACAGAAAATAAAACCCTAGACAAGTGGGGAATGCTGTATACTACGGGTCACCAAACAGAATATCCCTGGAATTAGAAATTTTCCTTATTCCAACGATTTTGATTTGAAGATCGTTGTGATAGTACATCTAAGTCCTCCTTAGATTCAATATTTTGTTATTTACTTTATCTCTATAATTATTTTGTGCAGTGGTTTCTGACATTCTTGAAAAGTAGCAAATATGAATATGCAGGAGTTCAAATGTTGATAGTTAGACATTCAACATTAAAGACTGCAAGTTGGTAAGGAAATAAGGACTTAACCGTGCCTTTGTATTCCATTTCTTTGAACGATGGCACCAGAAATATTAAGAAATCAAATGATGTATTTTTTTTTTTTTGAGACAGTCTTATGTAGGAGACACTTGAAAAGAAACACCTTGGTAATAAGGGAATGAGGAAGGGATTGGTCTCATTAAAAATCACGAGAGCACATCATGGCTTGGCAGTCTCCACACCTGTGATGTAAATAGCCACGGGAAAAGTGAGTGGAGGCTCCTACTAAGACCTAACTGCTGCACCTTTGAGGCGCTCCAGCACCTCTGACCTGACTGAGACAACTGGCTCCTCCTGATGGGGAGCCTTACCTGACTGAGACAGAGGGCCCCCAGCACCTATGGGGAGCCATACCTCAAGCGAGCTTGTACAGCGGTCCACATCCTGGCAGTTTCGTGGGCCAGGGCTGGTGACCTAGCAACCCAGATCCAACAATCTCACCTTGGCTTGAGTGCCGTGGCATCATAGCTCACAGCAAGCTCAAACTCTTAGGCTCAAGTGATCCTCTTGCGTAGCTGGTGTCTGCCACCAAGCCAGGCTAGTTTTGGAGATGGGGATCTCCCTCTTGCTCAGACTGGTCTTAAACTCCTGAGCTCAAGCAATCAACCTGCCTCAGCCTCCCAGAGTGCTAGGATCACAGGCATGAGCCACCACACCTGGCCACAAATGGTGTATTAAGATATTTGCCTTGTTTCTTTTTTCTGTGATGTCTGCAAAGGTTGGCTTATAAATTATTACAAATAATTTGGGTAAAATTTTGTTAAGCAAATCATTGTGACAATAAGCTAAAGAAAACTATTTCAACTTTTTTTTGAGATAAGAATTAACAAGCTCTTCCTGGAGGTTAATGATCAGGAAATAATAAACAGCTATTGCATAGTAAAATCTCTCTGAGGAAACAAATGTCAAACATATCCTGGCTTCTGCGGGTGCTACAATGCATAGAAAAGACATGCAGTACCAAAATACAATTGACCCTTGAACAAATGCAGGGTTGGGACACCCATTCCCCATACAGTTGAAAATTCAACAATAACTTTTGACTCTTCCAAAACTTAACTACTAATAGCCTACTTTTGACCAGAAGCCTTGTTGATAACATAAACCATTGGTTAATACATTTTACATGTTTTATGTATTATATGCTGTATTTTTACAAAGTGAGCTGGAAGAAAATGTTAGTAAAAAAAAAATCATGGGAGGAGAAAATATATTTACTAGTCATTAATTGGAAGTGGATTATCATAAAGGTCTTCATTCTCATCATCTTCATGTTGACTAAGCTGAGGAAGAGAGGGAAGAGCACTTGGTCTTGCTGTCTCAGGGCTGACAGATGTAGGTGAGGCACAGTAGGTGCAAGTGGGGAGGCAGGCTGACTTGCTCTAACTTGTTGAGAAAAATCTGCATATAAATGGACCCATCCAGTTCAAACCCATGTTGTTCAAGGGTCAACTGTATATATTCTGACATTGATTTTTAAAAATTATTTGCTGATTTGCTTCTTAAGTGGTATTATTCCTACCCTGGAATAGGGAAGAGAATTATCTCTCTGGTTACAATCCTAAAACCACAGAGCAAAGAGGAAAAATAAAGCCAGGCTTTATCAAGTTACATGCAGTAAGTTCTCACTTATCAATGATAGGTTCTTGGAAATTGTGACTTTGGGCAAAACAATATACAATGAAACCAATTTTGCCATAGGCTAATTGATAAAAAACAGCAGTTAAATTCCTTCAGCGTATTTTTGCTCACAAAAATATTACCAAACTACTCAATAAAGACATTATGACAAAATGTTATTCAAGTACTTGCTGTAGTTTTATCTTTTAAGGCTAGAAATAAGACTTCTTTCCTTTTTTCTTCCATGTAGGTTAAGGAAAGGAAGGAAAACCACATAAACCTATGAATGAAGCTAGTTTTGGGGAACTGTTTTGTTATATTTGCATGTAATATGTTTCATATTTTAATTTTTTTAGAAGACAATTTTAATTTAGAAGAATCTTTTTTCATTTTCTCTTGGATTGTTGACCCTTTTATGTAGAGTTCATTTGGAGAGGCAAATCTACTGAAGTAGTTTAAGAGATACACAATTTTCTGAAGTGAACTTTTTATTGAAATGCATTCAGAAAAATGCAAATTCGTAAGTATACAATTAGATGAATTTTCATTATTAATCACCAAGATCAAAAAATAGAATGTTGCCAAGTATTCCAGAAGCCCCCTTTTGCTTTCCCCTCTCCACAACCATTATCCTGCCTTCTAACACCAGAGATTAATTTTACCTTTTTAAAAGAAAAATTTCTATGCACAGAATTATGTTGTAAATACTCTGGTTGCTTGGCTTTTTTGGGTCAACATTATGCTCATGAAATTCATCCACAGTGTTTATAGAGCAAATGTTCACTTATGTTCATTGCTGTCTATGTATTCCATTGTATGAATGCACCTGTATTACTGTGTTTTTATAGGAATACCAAATTCTGGGTAATTTATAAAATAAAGAAATTAATCCTTCACAATTTTGGAGACTGGGAAGTCCAAATTCAAGGTGGCAACATTTGGCAAGGGTCTTGTTGCTGTGTAATCCATGGTAGAAGACAGAAGGGCAAGAGAGTGTAAGAGAGCAAGCAGTCAAACTTGCAGCCTGGAGCCCTTTTGTATTTGGCATGAATCCATTCTTGAGGATAGAACCCTTATGACCAGAAGACCTCCCATTAGGCCCCACCTCTAAACACTGTTGTTGCATTGGGGGTTAAGTTTCTAAAACATGTCTTTGGGGGGTACACATTCAAACTATAGCAGTTCTCCAGTTTGTTTATTCATCCTACTATTGATGGATATTTACCTTCTTTCTAATTTGGGGCTATTATGAACAGTGCTTCGATGAGCATTTTTGTACACGTCTTTTGATAAGCATACATGTGTATGCATTTCTGTTGGGTATATACCTAGGAATAAAATTGCTGGATTGAGGGCGGTGCCTGTGGCTCAGTGAGTAGGGCACCAGCTCCGGGTTCAAACCCAGCCCCGGCCAAACGGCAACAAAAAAAATACCTGGGCATTGTGGCGGGCGCCTGTAGTCCCAGCTACTTGGGAGGCTGAGGCAGGAGAATTGCCTAAGTCCCGGAACTGGAGGTTGCTGTGAGCTGTGTGACACCACGGCACTCTATCGAGGGTGATAAAGTGAGACTCTGTCTCTACAAAAAAAAAAAAAAAAAAAAAAGCACTGGATTGATTGCTGTATGTATATGGTATATGTTCAGCTTTAGTAGATACTGCCAGATAGTTTTCAAGTGGTTGTACTAATTTATACTCCTTCCAGCAGGGCATTGGTGTTGCACTTGCTCTATATCTTTAATGCTTTGAACTGATTATCTTTTTTATAAAGATAAAATCTTTACAAAGATTTTAAAAAATTATCTTTTTTATTTTGGCCATTCTGATACATAGTGGTATCTCACTGTTGCTTTAATTTGCTTTTTCCCAGTGATTAATAATATTGAATACTTTTCATATGTTCATATTCCATTTGGATAACATATGTTCATATTCCATTTGGATAACAAATGTATATTTTATAAAATATCTATTTCCAGCAGAATACTAGTACTGAGTACTTAAATGCCACACAAATCAAGACTTAATTTTAAAGAACTACCAAACTTAAAAAATGAAAAGAAAAACAAAATGATAGACTGATCCCCCAAGTAAACATATTATTTACCTAAAATCTACAATTTTGATAGTTTAATTAATTTGCTCAGTGATTACCTAGTGTGATTTTGATTTTTCATTGTTACTTCTCAAATTACTAAATTATCAGTTATTTTGTGTAAATTTGGAAATACAAAGAAATGGCAATTTGAAGAAAAAGAGTTAAGTTAATCCCTAGAATAAGTCAGTATGTACTTCAAACTCCTTTTAAAGAACAGCCAGGTGAAATTGTACAGCCCATTTTACCTGTCCTGTCTCCCTTCCATCTTCATGTCCATTTTCCCCTTACTGTGTCTTTTGTTTTTAACATCTCTGATTGAACTCTCTTACCATGAACTTGTATCCTCATTCCTATCGATTCAAATAAAGAGTTCCCCTGTCCACTTTTATTGGCCATGACATTTATGTATAGTGAGGATTTATAACTTTTATATTCAGATGCTTTCATCTTTCTGCAACCTAGAGATTTTATGCTCTCCTTCCTACTGGAGGTGTTTCCTCTTTGAATGCCAGCTTTCACCCCGTATTTTGCATTCCATCCCTACCTCTTTCCCCACCTATTCTGGAAACATACTGTGCGTGATGCTGTCACCTATATATAAATTCTTCTATCATCTGCATCCTTCTCATTAGTATTAAGATAGTTATGTTGATTTAGAAAACCTCTCTGAGCCACGTTATCTCCTTCCTTTCAGCAGCCAAATTTCTTAAAATTCTCTCTTCCATTTCCTCACTTCCCACTCTCTCCTTATTCTACTCTACTGTGTTACGTGTACCCATTATTCTACCAAAACAACTATTTCCAAGGTTGCCAGTGATCTTTATAAAAGCTAATCCAAATGATGCCTTTTAGTGTTCATTTAACTTGACAATAGCAGACTATTCTTTTATTCTTGGAATAAACCACATTCTTCTGATATTCTACCTACTTTTCTGGTTTTATCTCCTCCCTTTTTTTTTGCAGTTTTTTGGCCGGGGCTGGGTTTGAACCCACCACCTCCAGTACATGGGACCAACACTCTACTCCTTGAGCCACAAGAGCTGCACTCTCCTCAGTCCTCTTTGCCAATTTAACTTTCCTCTACTAAAAAATAACTGACATTCTTCAAAGCTCATTAAGACCTTCATATATGACCACTGTACTTTTTATTTTATGCAATCTCGTTCATAACTATGCTTTGACTTTTTTTCTATACCAATGACTTCTAAATGTATATGTCTAGTACAAACCACTACTTGGAATTTCAGAAACGTATGTCCAGATGCCTAGTTGACAGTTCCACTTAACTATTTCAAAGGCCTCTCTTATGTGGCAAACTGATGGTCTTTCCTGCCCTTCTCATGATCTTCCAGTGTTTTCCTGTATCTGCAAAAGGCATCTATCTTTACTTGTGTAAGGCTGATACCCACAAGTTATCTCTTATTTACAACCCCCCCCCCCAATCTGATTCATCAACAGAAGTTGTAATAACAGTTTTCTCTTCTGTTTTTATAAAAGTTTAAAGTGTTTTCCGGCTTTATTGAGGTATACTTTACAAAAATAGTATATAGTCAGGTGTCTAACATGATTTGACTAGGAACATTTCTTACAGACTCTTAATTTTGTCTCCACTGCAGATTACCCAAGACAAATTCATTGTCACTCCTCTGCAGAACTTTAATTCTGTCTCCCTGTGATTATCCTACACTTATCCTACAATTAGAAAGTCACTATGTTAGAAAACTACAATGATCAAGTTACCTATCACAACTGCTGCTAGCTTTATTTTTTTTTTTTTTTCCTTTAATTTTATTTTATTTTATTTTATTTTTTTTTTTATTTTATTTTTTTTTATTTTTTTATTGTGGAGAAGGGGCAGGGAAAGAAGGCGGGGGAAGAGGTGAGTGACAGGGTCGGGCCAGTGGCATGGTACCACATTGGCTGTATCTTTAGAACCATGCCTGTCCCACCCAAAGGAGTGCCCCAAACCCTTAAAGCTAGTGCTTGTATACTAGGACTCTGCTAACAATGCCACACAAAAGCCAATGGCATCGTTTGCCAAAAGAAGTGTCATTTGCCACATTTCTGTGTTCTATCTTGGTGTGGAACTGATTGGCCAAATCTGAATCACTTTCAGTTTTTTGCTATCTAGCCCCTATAATATGGGAAGGCACTCTAGAAATGCATTATCATAATATAGTAGCTACTACCTACATGTGGCTATTTAAATCTAAATTAATAGAAATAAATTTTAAGTTAAAACTTCACTCTTCAGTTAATGCTAGTCACATCTCAAGTGCTCAGGAGACACATTAACTAGTGGCTACATTGTTAGTACAGATCCAGAACATTTTCATCATGTACCAAGTTTTTTTTGTATAGTGCTAGACCAGAAGGAAGGTAGAATAAATACCCACTTTACCAAAGAAGCTGTGATATTTGAAGCAGGGTATACTTACAACGGAGTCCCATAGAGGGTCAGGAATAGATGACTCAGAGTAGGATCATGGAAGCATTTAGACAGCTGGTGAATTATATAAGGAACCAGAAGGAAAAAAAATAATTGAGATTTACTGTTACATCTTTGGCCTAGGCTATTGAGTAGAGTGGTACTATTTACAAAGAAGAAAAAATAGAAAAGGAACAAATTTGGGGAGCTCCCCAGGATTCATTATTTATGTTTTCCAATGGGAACTTAAAAATACATAAATTGAATGAAATAGTCTCTGTTTTCAAGGGTTTTACTAACTGTACTATGTAATAGTTTAGAAATTTACCTTGGCAATCTTTGAAAAGAAAGTAAAAATGTAATGCAATATTGTCTCAGCGCCCATAGCGCAGTGAGTAGGGTGCCAGCCACATATACCAAGGTTGACGGGTTCGAGCCTGGCTTGGGCCTGCTACACAACAGTGACAATTCCAGTCAAAAAATAGCCAGGCGTTGTGGTTAGGTGCCTGTAGTCCCAGCTACTTGGGAGGCTGAGGCAGGAGAATTGCTTAAGCCCAAGAGTTTGAGGTTGCTGTGAGCTGTGACACCATGGCACCCTACTGAGGGTGGCATGGTGAGACTCCCCCCCCAAAAAATGTAATGGAATATTACATGTCTATTTATATGGAGATAAATAGGCACCCTAAAATGTAAGTCAATATCAAAGATCTAAAGAAAAGCATCCAGTATTATGCCGTTGTACTTCCTGGATTGCACTTTTGCAAATTTATCCATCTTTTTACATGCTTTGATAATTTGTTTATTAAAATTGGAGTATAATATGAAAAAACAAATCCTCTGTGTGGTAAAAACAGTGGATTGGTTTCAAGATGTGTGTGTACATGCTGGTGTGCTTTCCTATACGGGGTAGTGTTGAAAGCTAATAATTGTGTTTCCCAGATTCACTTGCAGTAGGTGTTCTCGATTCATAGTAACTTTGGCCAGTAAGATGTACTTTTATAAGTTTTAAAAGGTGGGAATCAGATGGAAGCCATTATTCTGCTGCCTTTCTTTTTTCTCATTACAGATATGGGTGTCTATCTGTTTTTACTGTTGTGACATGTATTTGAAACAAACATTTCCATGATTGCTGACATCTTTCTCACTTTCCTGACTATGTAGGGGAGAAATATACCAGCGACAAATTGGGCTAAACAGTTAAGCAGTAGCAGTCAGTGAAGAGTTTAAGAGTGGATCCATCTGTGGGTCCTGGGGACTATGCTCTATGCTGACATTCAGAGGCAGGGCTCCTGTCTTTGGGGGAGAGACTGCTATGAATTAGATAACCAGGCAGGAAACACAGCAGGGGGGGGGGAAAAGCCTTATAAAGGGCAGTAATGCTCTGTGATTAGGGACCAATCTGTCCCTGAAAGCGAAATAAATACACAACTGTATTAGGAGAATGACAGATTTTTAAATGTTTTCAGTAACACATTTAAAACTATTTGGACTGAGCTTTCAAATGAGATCATCTGGTCCTGCTATGAGAAGATACAGTAGGCAGAAGCCGAGAAGAGGAAGGTAAAGCAGATATGTGACCATTATCCAGCTACAGAAATTGAGGTTTAAGTAATTAGTGAGATGTTCTCTGTCTGGTGTATTTGTTTTAATCATGCTTGTGAGGGAGTGATCTACTTTGCTTATCTTTCAAAAGAATTAGCATTTTCCTTTTCTATTTTCTTAATTTCAGCATTTAGGTTCATCTGATCCTTCTTCGTTCTTCTGGTATATTTTATTATTATTTTTCTATTTTTTAGGCTGCTTACTTGATTCATTCATTTTGAGTTTGCCTTCTTTACTAAATAGCATTTAAAGTTACGTAACATTTTCCTTTAAATAGAACTTTAGCTCTTTTAGATTTTGATGTGAAACATTTTCCTTTTCATTAATTTCTAGGCAATTTGTAATTTAAATTTTATTTCTATTTTTTAGAAAAGTGTAAATTGCTAAGTTTGGGTTTTTTTTTTTTTTTTTTTTTTTTTAAGACTATCCCCTTGGGTAGAATGTGGTGGCGTCGCAGCTCATAGCAACCTCCAACTCCTGGGCTTAAGCAATTCTCTTGCCTCAGCCTCCTGAGCAGCTGGGACTATAGGCTACTACTACAACACCCGGCTATTTTTTGGTTGTAGTTATCATTGTTTGGCAGGCCTGGGGCAGATTCAAACCCACCAGCTCTGGTGTATGTGACTGGCACCTTACCTGCTTGAGCTATAGGCACTATGCCAATTGCTAAGTTTTTTAATAATCATTTGATCACTGATAGTTATTTTATTTGATTATTTTTCTAAATGTGGACTATGAAATATCTGTGTTTTAGAATTAAGGCTTTCTTTGTGACCAAATTTCTTTCTTTTTTTTTTTCTTTTAATGAGCCCTGTACACAAGCATTGTCCAGAAAGTATTCAGCTATGCACTAGGAAAGAGAGACATACATGCTAGATACTTGCTATGAGTTGCTGGTTATATACATATATTTGTATGCTTTATATAAATATAAGCATGTTAAATTTGTTTTTAAAAAATTTACTATTCAAATTCCTTATAACTGTGCTTATTTTGGACTTCCTTGATATGTCAAATTCTGGAAAAGGTACGTTAAAGTCTTCTATTATGATTGTTTTTATCAAGTTCTTATATTTAGGAGTTTTTGCTGTTATGTGAATGATTTGGTGTATTTGGAACATAACAGTTTATGACTATTTAAACTTCTCAATGAATTAGACTTTTTATTGTTACTTCTTACCATTCTTTGTCCAATGTTACTTTTGACATTGAATTCCTGTTTTCTGATATTAATAGCAACACTATTGGTTTTTTATAGTTTGTTTATCTCTTTACTTTCAGTATTTTGAGTTTTGATTTTAACTCAATTTGTTGGTCATTTGTATTTTGGTAAGGGAATTCAGTATATGTTTATAGTTATTAAGAAACTAATATGCTTGCTTTTGCTCTTTCTCTCTTATCCTTGTCTATAGTATTTACAGTTTTTGTTATTTTCCTTTACTTAATTTTATTGACTTAGTCAAATTTCTTTTTTTTTAAATGTAGAAATTTTCATTTGCTTTTCCTGTTGTACAGTGGTTACTTTCTCATCCTTTAAAAATGATAATAAAACCTGTATTTCTGTACTGATAGATCAAATAATAGCTTTTGCTTTACCTTTTACCTTTGCTTCCTTCCGTTGCCTTTCTTTTTAAAAAAAATTCTGGGCTATGGGCTGTGCCTGTGGCTCAAAGGAGTAGGGCGCCGGTCCCATATACCAGAGGTGGTGGGTTCAAACCCGGCCCCAGTCAAAAACTGCAAAAAAAAAAAAAAAATTTCTGGGCTAGTGCTAGGTTGTCTCTTATGGTATATCACTTCTGTTTTAAGAATACTTATTAAACATGTATATGTTAGAAATTACCAGTCATAATATTTTTATGTTTAATTATGCATTGCATGATTTATTGCTCACTGCTATTTATTCTTTTTTGGCTTTTTATTATGAAAAATGTAAAATATACACAACAGTGGAAAGAATATTTTAATGAATTCCTATATACCCAATACTCAGATTTAATAATTGTCAACCTTTTGCTACATTCTTGTCAACCTTTTTGTCTGAAGTACTTTAAAATGAATGTCAAACATTATGACATTTTACTCCTGAGTGGTTCTTTGTATATCTCTTTAGATAAAGACATTTTCTTAAACAATCAGAATATTACTATCTCACCCAATATATTAATAGTTAATAATTCTCTTATAGCATCTAGTATAAAATGCTTATTCAGATGATTCCATTTGTCTCAAAAATGTCTTCTTATCCTGGTTTTATGTGACTAAAGGATCAAACAAGTTCCAAATATTACATTTGGTTGTTCTGTCACTTAAATCATTTTAATATAGAATCATAGATCCTTCCCCCACTGCCACTGACTTTTCAAGATAAATCAGTTGGAAGATATAGTCCAAGATAACTAGTTACCAGATTATAAAAATGATTCTGTTTTGTGAATAGTTGGTCTGATGTTCTTTGCTGTCTTAGTCCCCCAGTAATTAGATATCAGAAGCAGCTATCTCTTGAGGCCTCACTCTTTTATCTACATTTTGGAGAATGCTTACCTTTTTAATCTTAAGAGGGCGGAGGTACTGAATAGCCAATTGTAACAGAATGGTAAATATTTATATATCTAAATAGGAAAAGTACAATATAAAAGATTAAAAACAGTACACCTATATAGGACAACTTCATTATATTATGGGACCACTGACATATATCTGGTCCATCCTTGACCAAAATGTCATTATATGATGTGTGAAACTTTGAGGCAGTTGATCTTGCTTAGTGCACTACACAAATTAAGGTTCCCGGATAAGAACCAGAGTTTAAACTTCCCCCAACTATGTGCCTAAATATATGCAGTTTGGATATCTGTTGTCTTCCTTCCTTACAGAATCTGAGAGCCAAACTTACAATCTTTCCTTGTAATATTCCTGAAGTTTGTTTTGAAGGCAACAGAAAGTTTTATTAAGAAGAGTTTACTCTCTGGGAGGTGCCTTGTGGCTCAAAGGAGTAGGGTGCCAGCCCCATATGCGGGAGGTGGTGGGTTGAAACCCAGCCCCGGCCAAAAACTGCAAAAAAAAAAAAAAAAAGAAGAGTTTACTCTGAATTGGATGCAGTGGCTCATGCCTGTAATCCTAGCACTGTGGAAGACCAAGGCTGGTGGATTGCTTGAGCTCAGGGGTTTGAGACCAGCCTAAGCAAGAGCGAGACCCTGTCTCTAAAAATAGCTGGACATATGGCAGGTACCTGCAGTCCCAGCTACTTGGGAGGCTGAAGCAAGAAGATTGCTTGAGCCCAAGAGTTTGAGGGTGCTGTGAGCTTTGAGGCCACAGGACCCTACTGAGGGTGACAAAGTGAGACTGTCTTAAAAAAAAGAAAAAAAAAAAAGTTTATTTTGGTCAGACCCTGGATAAGTTCTTTCTGTTTTTGTTTTGTTTTGTTTTGGTTAACTAGCCATGTATTTTTCTACCACCTGACAGACCTAAAAGGATGGGTATCAAATGTGTTAAAACATTGTATAAATACAAAGTGTTTTTAGATTATTGGTAATCTAGTGACCCTGTCAGGGGTCAACTAACTACAGTTCATGTGCCAAAAAAAGTCATTACTTATTTTCATAAATAAAATTCTATTGGAACATTACCATACTCATTTTTTTTTAATGTATTGTCTGTGGCTGGTTTATCACCACAGTGGCAGAGTTTAATAGTTATTCTCCTCAGCTCCCTAGTCCTCATGATCTAAAGCACAATTCCAAATAAATTGCAAGTCAGATTTGCCCAATGTTAGAATAAAGGAGAAATGATTTTATACCCTACACATAATATACATTGAGCATCCCTAATTTGAAAATTTGAAATCCAAAATGCTCCCAAACTAAAACTTTTTGAGCACCTACATGATGCCACATGGATGGCTGGGGTGGTAACATCTCTGCTTATTTATGGTTCCAAGGTACATAAACTTTGTTCATGGCTCGATGCCTATGGCTCAAGTGACTGAAGTGCCAGCCACATACATGTGAGCTGGCAGGTTCAAATGCAGCCCAGGCCCACCAAACAATGACAGCTGCAACCAAAAAATAGCTGGATGTTGTGGCGGGTGCCTGTAGTCCCAGCTACTCGGGAGGCGGAGGCAGGAGAATCTCTTGAGCCCAGGAATTGGAGGTTGCTATGAGCTGTGAGCTGTGATGCCAGGGCACTCTACCCAGGGGGACAGCTTGAGACTCTGTCTCAAAAAAACAAACAAACAAACAAAAAAAAACGAAAAACTTTGTTCGTGTATAAAATTCTTTTTTTTTTTTTTTTTTAGAGTCAGAGTCTCACTGTATTGCCCTCAGTAGAGTGCCGTGGCATCACACAGCTCACAGAAACTTCTAACTCCTGGGTTTAGGCTATTCTCTTGCCTCAGCCTCCAGAGTAGCTGGGATTACAGGTGCCTGCCAGAACACCCGACTATTTTTTTGTTGCAATTTGGCCAGGGCTGGGTTTGAACCTGCCACCCTTGGTATGTTGGGACAGGCGCCCTACCCACTGAACCACAGGCACTGCCCCGTTTACAAACTTCTTAAAAATATATAGTTACTTTCAGTCTGTGTATATAAGTGAATAAGAAACATAGATGAATTTGTGTTTAGATTTGGGTCTCATCTCTAAGACATCTCATTACATATATGCACATATTCCAAAGTCTGAAATCCACAGCACTCTGGTCTCAAGTGTTTCGCATTAAGAGACGTGCAACCTGTAATAACTTTCCTTTAACTAAACACTAACTATATACAAGACACTGTGATAAGCTTTTCACATAAAATTCTGTGTTTAAACATCACAGCAATCTTGTAGGTGTCACAGTATCATTTTACAGATGAGAATTTAAGACTTGGGGTAAGTGATTTGTCTAAAGTCATGTTGCTAGTAAGTGGCTTAGTTATGTTCTACTTATCTTCATACTAAGCATTGAAGTAAGTGAAAAAGGGATAACATGAAATATCTAGAATATAAGTAAAGTTCCTTTGAAATGTATCCCACATCTAACAACCTTTCCAGGTTCTGTTCATAGTATTCTCTTATAATTATTTTTTTTTCCTGTAAGGTTGGCAGTTATATTCCCGCTTTCATTTCTGATTTTATATCCTGGCATAACTGCACCCACACGCTTTTCTCACTCCAGCTGTAGGTTTATCAATTTTGTTGACGTTTTCAGAAAACCAACTTTTGGGGGTTTTGTTGCTGTGGTTTTTCTAGTCTTATTTATCTCTGTTCTAATCTTTATGATTTCATTCATGTCTCTTGCTTTAGGTTTAGTTTGCTATCCCTTTTATAGTTCTATAAGGTGGAAAGAGATTGAGATTTTTCTTCTTTTTTAAAATTTGTAGCTGTAAATTTTCTTCTTAGCACTGCTTTTACTATATCCTAAGTTTTGGCATGTTATGTTTTCATTTTCATTCATGTCAAAGTGTTTTCTAATTTCCTAGTGATTTCATTTTGACACATACATGCATCTTTTTGAGATAAGGTCTTGCTCTGTTGCCCAGGCTAGAATGCAATGTCACCTTCATAGCTCACTGCAACCTTAACACCTGAGCTGGGACTACAGGCACCCACCATAAAGCCCAGCTAATTTTTCTAGTTTAGTAGAGATGAGGTCTCACTCTTGCTCAGGCTAGTCTCAAGCTCCTGGGCTCAAGCAATCTACCCACTTTGGCTTCACAGAGTACTAGGAATACAGGTCTGAGCTACCACACCCGGACCTCTGTGTATATTTTTTAAAACACTCTATTCTAGCCCTTTCAGATTTTACTCTAGGCTTTGGTAATCTTTGCCCTGGAGCCTCAATTTTGGAAGAAAAAGAGATGGGCAGGAAGAGGCACCAACTCCCCAGCCAGACCTGAGACCTTGTCTGAGCTTTCCCAGCCCTACAGAAGGGCAGCTGGGTGTGTGGTCCTCTTGCAGCCCACACTGGGCCTGGGGGGTGGTGCACAGGAGCCGGCCTTATACTATATAGCAGGCAAACAGCAAGCTGGGAGCCCCTTCTTACAAACTCAGAAACTCCAGGAACTTGGAGGAATGGGTAGGACTGGGTAAGCCTGAAAGAAGCCTAGAGAAGAGGCAGCTGTCGGGAGGGAGAGTTCTTGGTTCCTCTACTCGCCATGAGGTCAGGGTTCAATTTCATTTTTTTAGAGCACAATTATCTGACGTGTTACTGGCAGAGTCTTCTAACATATAGACAATTTATGTTATAGGGAGGCAATTTAATGGAACTCACTTATCACTATACAGTATTTTCTAATTTTCTTTTAGATTTCTTGATTGTTTAGGAATATGTTGTTTAACGTCTACTACTTGTGAATTTTGCGTATTTTCTTGTCATTGATTTCTAGTTTCATTCCATTGTCAGAAAAGATACTTGGTATGCTTTCAATCTTTCCAAATTTATTGAGACTTAATTTGTAGCTTAACATACAATCTATCCTGGAGGATGTTTGATGTGTGCTTGGGAAAAATGTGTATTTTGCTGTTGATAGATGGAGGGAATGTTCTATATGTATCTATCAGATGTGTTTAGGTGGTTTTTACTGTTCAATTCTTCAGTTTCTGTGCTGTTCATTCTAATAATTCTCATCATTATTAGAAGTGGAATGTTGAAGTTTCTAACTATTTTATAGACTTGTCTGTTTCTCCTTTAAATTCTATTGTCTCTGCTTCGCGTATTTTGGGGCTCAGCTGTTAGGTGCATGTTTATATTTGTTATATTTTCTTGACAGACTGGTCTTTTTATCAATAAATAACTTCTCTTGTCTCTTCTAATAATTTTTGTCTTTAAATTTCTTTTGTCTGCTATTAATACAGCCATCCCAGCTCCCTTTAACTGTTTGCAAGGGATATCTTTTCCATCTATTCCCTTTCAAACAGTTTGCTTCTTTGGTTCTAAAGTGTTTCTCTTGTAGATGCCACATATGATAAATCTTCATTTGATGTTGTCAGTAGATTTTTGGAAAATGCAACTTTTAAGTGTAATGTAATATAGCAGTTTCTCAAAAAATGTTGTCTCCTTCAATGTCATTGTAACATTGATGAGGGAGAAAAAAATTAGTTTCATTACACATCATTTTGCGTAAAGTTTCAGTTTCCAAGAACCTATCACGACCTTAAACAAGGACTTGTATGGTTGAATCATGTTTGTTTTTAGTTCATTCTACCCATATCTGTCTTTTAGTTGGAAAGTTTCCATTTAATTTTAAAGTAATTACTGATGAGGAAGCACTTTTGCTGTTTGTTTTCTGTGTGTCATATATTCTTTGCTCTTCACTTCCATTACTGGCTTCTTTTGTGTTAAAAGAGTTTTTCTGGTATACCATTTGATTTATTTTGCATTTCTTTTACTGTTGATCTTTATTTTCTTAGTGTTTACCCCAGGGATTACAATTAACATCCTAATTTATAGCAGTCTAGTTTGGATCAGTACCATTTTAGTTGCAGTCATGTAAATTTGCTCATATATTCAACTATGGTCCTTCCTTCTTACGTTATTCTTGTCACAGATTACAATTTCACACATGTGTGCCATGGACGTAGATTTATATTATTATTTTCTTTCAGATATATATTTATAATTATTGCTTTATGTAGTTGTCTATTAAATAAAACGAAAAAATTTGAGTTACTAACCAGAATACATTAATAGTGACTTTTATATCTATATATTATGTGTCTTAGTCTGTTTGGACTGCTATAACAAAATACCTTACATTGGGAAATTTATAAACAACATAAATTTATTGCTAGTGGTTCTAGAGTCTGGGAAGTCCGGGATCAAAGTGCCAGCAGATTTATTGTGTGGTGAGGTCCCATTCCTCATAGATGGTACCTTCTGTGCATCCTCCCATACAGAAGGGCAAAAAAGGGCAACTCCATGAGGCCTCTTTCATAAGGGCACTAATCCTTTTTATGAGGGCAGATCCCTTGTGACCTAATCACCTCCCAAATGCTCCACCTCTTAATACCATAACATTAGGGGTTAGATTTCAACACATGGATTTTTTAAACCAATTTTCAGATTAATATGAAGGTACCAGCAATTAGGTTACAAGGTTTGCATTTATTTGGTAAAGTCCCTGTTGTAGTTGTGTCCCGCACCCAGGAGATTGTACCCATTAGGTGGGAGCACACCAATCCCCCTCCCTCCTCTCTTTTCCATCTCCCACCCTTAAAACTCAATTAAAGTGAGTTTTTCTCTTGTATGGGCATGTATTAGTTTGTCCACTGACTTCATATTAATAATGAGTTCATTGGATACTTGCTTTTCCGTTCTTATGATACTTTATTAACAAAAATGTGTTTCCTTTTTTTTTTTTTTTTTTTTTTGTAGAGACAGAGTCTCACTTTATCGTCCTTTTTTATTGCTGTTGCAGTTTGGCTGGGCTGGGTATATGGCCACCCTCAGTATATGGGGCCGGTGCCCTACCCACTGAGCCACAAGTGCCACCCAACAAAAATGTCTTTCAACCCCAACCAGAACACATGGATTTTTTTGAGACAGGGTCTTACTGTGTTGTCCTGGGTAGTACTGTCGTGTTGTCATAGCTCATAGCATCCTCAAATTCTTGGGCTCCGGAGTAACTGGGACTATAGTTGCCAGCCACAATGCCCAGCTAGTTTTTTCTATTTTTAGTAGCAAAGGGGTCAGGCTCTTGCTCAGGCTGGTTTTGAACTCCTGAACTCAAGCAATCCACCTGCTTCAGCCTCCCAGAGTGCTGGGATTACAGGGTGAGCCACTGTGCCTGGCCTAAACACATGGATTTTTGAGGAACACAGACATTTAGATCAGAGCATTGTTTTTATCAGTGTCTTTATTTCTTTGTGCTAATTTGAGTTACTGTCTAGTATTTTTTTCTTTTACCTTGAAGGACTCCCTGTAGTACTTTTTATAGAGGAGGTCTCCTAGCAGTTAACTGTTATTTTTTATTTAAATGGACTATATTAATTTCTCTTTTGCTTTTGATGGATAGTTTTGTTGGATATAGGTTTCCTTGTTTACAGATTATTATAGTTTTTTAGCATTTGAGTACATTATTTTACTACTTTTAGCCTTTATAATTTCTGAGGAACTAGTAGATATTATCAAATTCATTGGGGATCCTTTGTATATGATGATCTACTTCTATATTGAGGCCTTCTGGATTCTCTCTTTTTCTTTCACCAGTTTGATGCTAAATGTAGATCTCCTTGGTTTTATCCTCCTTGGGGTTTGTCAGTATTCTAGGATGTGTAGAATCATGTCTTTCATCAAATATTTGAAGTTTTCAGTCATTTTTCTTTAAACATTTTTTCTGTTCCTTTTTCTCTTTCTTCTCCTTCTGTACTCTCATTGTATATTTGCTGGTACCCGTAATAGTGGATCACAGGTCTCTTAGGCTCTGTTCGTTTTTTCTTTATTCCTTTTTTTCCTGCTTTTCAGATCAGATAATGTCAATTGATCTAGCATTGATTCTTTCTTTTGCCTATTCAAATTTGCTGTTGACCCCCTCCCCATCTAGTGAAATTTTCATTTCAATTACTGTATTTTTCAAGTGCAGAATTTCTATTTGGTTCCTTTATAAAACTTCTATCTTTTTCTTGATATTTTCAATTTAACGAAACATCATTGTCATCGAAAATTCTGTACAAAAATATTTTCTTTCTTTATATCCTTATTCTATAAGCTTCTATTTTTAAAATTATTTATTTTTTACTTTTAAACTAAGACATAGGCTGGGCGCAGTAGCTCACATCTATAATCCTAGCACTCTGGGAAGCTGAGGTGGATGGATTGCTTGAGCTCAGGAGTTTGAGACCAACCTGAACAAGAGCAGACCCCATCTTTACTAAAAATAGAAAAACTAGCTGCACTTTGGCAGGCACCTATCGTCTCAGCTATGAAGGAGGCTAAGGCAAGACGATTGCTCGAGCCCAGTAGTTTGACGTTGCTGTGAGTTATGACGATGCCCCAACATTCTACCCAGGAGCAACAGAGTGAGACTCTGTCTAAAAAAGAAAAACAAAAACCTAAGAAACAAACATACACATTAGGCCTAGGCCTACATGGTGTTAGGATCATCAATGTCACTATCTTCCATTTCCACATCCTATCCCACAAGATCTTCAGGGTCAGTAACAAGCATGGAACTGCCGTTTTTTTATAACAATACCTTCTGGCGTATCTCCTGGAGGACCTGCCTGAGGCTGTTGTACAGTTAGCCTTTTTTTTTTTTTTTTTTTTGTTAGTAAGTAGAAAAATATGCTTTAAAGCAGTAGTTCTCAACCTGTGGGTCACAACTCCTTTATAACAATGAAAATACATACTGCATATCAGATATTTACATTACGATTCATAACAGTAGCAAAATTATAGTTATGAAGTAGCAATGAAAATAATTTTATGGTTGGGAGTCACCACAACCTGAGGAACTGTATTAAAGGGTTGCAGCAACAGGAGGCATTAGAAAGGTTGAGAACCACTGCTCTAAAGTAATAAGAAAAAGTATAGTATAGTAAATATGTAACCCAGTAACACACATCTATTATCGAGTACTTAGTATTATATGATGTACATAATTGAATCTGCTTTATACGAATGGCGTCACAGTAGGTTTGTTTATGCCACCATCATCACAAACATGTGAGTAATGTATTGCCTTATGACATTAGAATGGCTAGGATGTCACTAGATGATAAGGATTTTTCAGCTTCAGCATGATGGAAATGTTGCTGTGATGTGATGAGTGTATCTCCCAGTGTGCTCTATGTATATGTCAGGGCATGCCTTCTTCTGGGCAATTTGCAGCTCTTTCATAGCCTTTAATTTCTTCCTGTGCAAAGCCTGAAGTAGTCAGAGGTGAGACTTTAGGGCCATCTCAGGTCTTCCTGAGCATGTGCTCTGTAGCCTTCTAGTTTAAAAAAAAAAAAAACGTGGCAGCTCTTCAATCCCTTATTCCCACAAAGCTCCTCACTCCTCGGTCTTTTCTCCCAGGCTTTTTGATGTATTCATTGGTTGTCCCAATTGCAATTCCTTGACTCATTCACTACCAGCTAATAAATTTGCCATTAAATGTTTTCAACAAATACCCTCTCTGCCCTGTTATAGTTCTGAGTTTGGCAAAATAAAGGCAAACTCTTTGCACAATGTCTCAAGGAGCCAACGGACAGGTCAAAACAAACAACCACAATTCTTGGAGAGCAAAGTCAACTGTGCTCCTTTTGGCATCAGGAACCCACACCAAGAACTTAGGTTGGTATCTTCAAGACCCTTAGCGAAAATCATCTGTCTTTTTCTTGTTTGCCTGATTGTTGTAAATTTTGATGGGTTTTCAGAGTTTAGATAATGTTAATTCTGACAGTTCTTGCCTATTTATTCACTGTTTCTTTGAAAGGATGAGCTCTTGGAATTCCCTACTCTGCTGTTTTCACTGATGTGCAGTCAGATTGTTTCAATTCTGATGAGCATATATTGCTTCCATTTTTTTGGATTTTTTTAAAAAAAAGTAAATTATATGCCTCGATATAGTTACTTGTTATACAGTAATCTTTAAGAGATTACTCTTTATAGATGTCATCCTAGTGCTAAGAAAACTTATGTTTAGCTTGCCAAAGAACCATATCCCATTTAGAAGGAAAAGAATCATGGCAAATGAATCCAGTAGATCTTGTATCAAAAGTGTTAAAGATAGCCAGTTTACCCATAGTGCAATCAAAGTGTTTTCCCTGTAAGCAAAAGAGAAAAGTGTAATCTGCTGAGTATGGGAGATTAATGTTCTAACATTCAGGCCTTTAAGAGAAATGTGGAATAAAATGTGTTAGAGAAGCCAACACATCAAAGTCTTTACCTTTAAAACTCCAATGGAACGTACTCACATTGTCCTGTGGACATGTTCCATGTAGTTTATCAGATCAACAGGAATGTTACAGCTGTTCTCACTGCCTTTCCAAAGCTGTATCCCCTTGTGAAGTTACTGAGCCTAAATCTGAACAGCCAACATAAAGAGCTCTGATTCTGAAGCGTTTTCTGGGTTTGAATTCTATTTTCATATGTATTCCAGCAGTACGAACTCAAATTTACTTAGCCTTGTTCTGCCTGATTTACCTCTTCAGTAAAATGGGCTTGTATAAAAACCATATAAACATCATAGATTTGTTAAGAGAGTAAAATAAGTTAGATTTATTGAGTAACTAAAATGAAATAAATACATTTGAGGTACAACTTGTCTAAAGCATGTCTTTATAGACAGGAACATGGTTTTGTTTTTTATTTGTATCTACTTACGGTTGAACTTATTGGTGAAATAAGTCTACTGGGTAGATTATCAAGAGGAAAATAGGTACTATTTGTGTGCTACCTGAGAGACTTGTTCCTTAGTCAGAAAAGAGTTGTCTGTATCTGTAGCTGGATGAAAAACCACATGAGACTGGTGAGGCCCATCCTAAGGTTGAGGATGCAGGAGAATGATCTAGTTGAGCAGGAGGATGAGCCAAAATGAGGGGAGATAAGGCTAAAAAGATTGGAAAACACAAGGCACTTGGGAGCTGCAAAAGGATTTGAAATAGGAGAGCCATCTGGCCACATGTGCATTTGGGGTATGTATTACAGCAGAAAACCCAGGATTGGTGTCAGAATGCAAGAAAGGAAGCATTATGTGACTATTAGTTATTTTTATTTTTAAGTCATAGATGTTCCATAATGAGCATGTATTAACTTTGTAATGGAAGAAAATACATACACTTTTCTTTCTCTCTCTTTCTTTCTTTCTTTCTTTCTTTCTTTCTTTCTTTCTTTCTTTCTTTTTTTTTTTTTTTGAGACAAAGTCTCACTATGTTGCTCTCGGTAGAGTGCTGTGGTGTCACAGCTCACAGCAACCTTCAACTCTTGGACTTAAGTGATTCTCTTGCCTCAGCCTCCCAGGTAGCTGGGACTACAGGCGCCCATCACAACACCCAGCTATTTTTTGGTTGTAGTTGTCATTGTTGTTTGGCAAACCTGGGCTGGATTCGAACCCACCAGCTCCAGTGTATGTGGCTAGTGCCCTAGCCGCTGAGCTACAGGCGCTGAGCCACTTACATTTTTATTTCTAAGAAATCTACTTTTAAAATAATTTTCTTTATAATATTGCCCAAATTTATTAAAATCTAAAATTAAAATCCCAGTTAGAGTTATTCAATTTGACACTTGACCTCTTTGCTCAACAAAAGGATTCGTCACAGTTTTTCATTAAATCATTCTTTTCTGCAACATCACCTATCATCTCATTTAGGGAACATGTCAATTTCATTAAGTAAATTAGAATGAAAATTACAACCATATTACTTACAGAGTAATATTTACTCTGCCAATTTTATAGCTCCATAGCCTTCTATGAATCACAAAAATATTCACACCTGGGGTAGCATTCTAGCCTGGAGCAACATGCCCAAAAAACTGGTAATGAAAATAATGGTTTATGAAGGAAAACTTGACAGATAATTAACTATAATCTCACTATATCTCTCTCCAACACTATTTCTTTAACAATTGTTTAGTCCCAAGTATAGAGATCTGTGTTGATTTGGTTTTTTAGTTATTTGCACTTTTTCCGTAAAGTAGTTTTAGAAATTAGTTGGACAAACAGCTATCAAACAAGAGGCAACATTTAATAGAAAAGTAGCAACTTTACTGTAATTTTCCCCAACATGAATATGTTATAGGAATATCTTGCAAACTCAGTGGAGATGAAGTTTTAAACCCTAATGTGACCATCCGTTCTTTGTATTGTCACGCTTTTTATAGTAGCTGTGTGGAATGGTGATCTCTGATTTTTACATTGCACACAGGATATCTACTTAATCTGAAGTACTGAACCATAATGGTTTTTTAAGTATGTTTAAATTATATTAGTAATACATAAATATTGGGCAAATTTATTTCTACAAACTAGCCTGACAAAACTGGACAACATTGAAAACACTTTAAATACAAAGTAAATGTTAAGTACGATATACATAACTATTTCTGATCATAATTATTTTAGATAAATAGAAATTTAACTGCCTCCAAATAGGCATACTTTTTAGCATGTGAAACTGAGTTTCCATAGGTTGTTGCTAGATGATAAATTCAATATAGATAACAATAAAGAAACCACTTATGGTTAGCCTGGGATTCAGAAATTGGCTTTAAGATTCTCAAATAAATAAAGACATTCTTTGAAGGCACACAGATGTATTAATTTTTAATTTGTTTCTTTTTGATCTCTTAATTACTGGAAAAGATTTATTGGTTAATTTTAGGAAAGCAAGTGTTTGAAAAGTTTTGCCAAATACTGTCTTCTTTAAATGACTGTATGGTAATGAAAAGTTAAGAGGAGAGCCAAATTAGATGGAATAATTGTTCCGTCACGTGGGTCAGGCTAGTTGCATAACCTGGTTGTTAGACTGATTGCCCAAATTACATTGCCTGGGGTCCTGCACTTGGTTGGCTGTCTTCTCAGATCTTAACGAGGTTCTGGGAATTTCTTTTTCTGACAAAGTTTGCTTTGTATTTTTCCCCCTCCCCCTCCCACCTCCAGGATGCTTCATCTGCAGACATCAGAAAAGCATATCGTAAGCTTTCGCTAACTTTACATCCAGACAAGAATAAAGATGAAAATGCAGAAACTCAGTTTAGACAAGTAAGTGAAATATGCTGTAGTGTATATTTTGTGACAAATGTGTTAATAGCTATGTTTATGGTAGAAATATTAAATTATATATAGAATGTTTCCATTCGAAAATAAGATAGTAATTTAAAATTTTAATATTTTTATTTAATTTTTTTACAATATAAGTTTTTACCATTTTGTTTATTACTGACTCTAAATACTTGGAGGGTCACAATTGTTATAATTTTCTTATCTAAATTACAACTTTTGCTTTTATAATTCATGTTGTAAAGTAGCTATTACTTATGCATCTTTCACAAAGATTCATTTTGATGTCAAGCATTTTTTGACCTCTTAAGGTGCTACTAAAAACAGAAGATGTTACTGATATTTGAATTTTCTCTGTTTATCATATATATGGGCACATAGAGATTTCTGCATGTGCATTACAGTGCCTTCACCTTCCTACGTAATTTCTTATAGTTGAGAGTATTTTTATTTTAAAGTAATGCTTCTATTTTAGTTGGTGGCCATTTATGAAGTTTTAAAGGATGATGAACGAAGGCAGAGGTGAGTGTTCATATCTGCTTTTGAATTAAGATTTTACGTTTCGTGCCACAGTTTATAAAGGAGAGAATTAAGTCTTCATAAACATTTTATTCATTATAAATTAGTATTTTGTTTATTCCTTCCAAGAAATGCAGTTTTTTTTAATGCATTGTTTTTAAAAAGTATGTTTGAAGCAGAGTTAATTTCTATTGAAAATGTTTACAAGGTTTATTTTGATCTTTACAAGCTCACGATCATAAGTCATAATGTCAGCAAGTCCTGGCTTCATTAGATAAGATTTTAACATGGCTGTTTATACCCTGGAAAATACAAATACCACTTGACTTTGAACAACTGTCCATTCTTTTGAATATATCAGTAATGTTCCTATCTGTGTTTGGTGGTCTTTTCCCCCACTATTCCCTGAAAGTTAGAGATTTAACTGTTAGTGATAGTCAAGTTGATGCCCTTTCTTTGATGTTTCCTCAGTTTCAAAATCGTAAATACAATTATATAAGCTTGTAGAAGATAGGATGGAGGAAAAATATTTACCTCTTTATCCTATTTCTTTTGCTTCCACCCCTCCGCTCCAGTGATTCTGCATTTATGTTTACTTTCAAAGTGGAGGCAGCTCCCCATGCTAAGACTTTTCTGTGCCCCTTTTAGAAAAATGGTAATATATTTGTGTAGTGGTTTATAGTGCCAGTGACTTAAGAGGAGATTGCAGGGGGACCTGTTTCCTCTGCTGCTACAGAATGTATGGAATGTAGACATGATTGCAGTGGGAAGTCCGACCTCAGTAAGAAATACATTTTGCATCATACCTCAGGACACACACACAACTGAAACAAGTTTCACAAAGCTTCTTATTGCATGTGAAACATACTATTTTCTATTCTAGGTTAGTTTAAACTAGTCTTTATTTTTAAACAATGCTGATTGTGGTCTTCTGAGTTAATTTTATGAGACACGAGTGAGCCACAATCCAGAATTTGAAAATGTTCTTCTGTAGTAATAGTGCCTTAAAAAAACTCCAAACAAAACACAACTAGGTATTTGAGATTTGAGATTTGAGCTAAAGTTAGCCTAAGTGTCTGTCTCTCTATGGAGGCTAAAACATCTTAAAGACAACCCCCCCTGCAATATACTATGTAACATTCTGAATCTTTCTTCAAATGTATTATCTGGAATTATTCTATATCCTAAAATGTTAGCTACCAATCTTGGTTCTCATCTTAACTTTTTAACTTGAATACCTCAGTTTGCCAGATTGCAAAGTAAGGATTCTTTATATTCTCTCTCTCTCTTTTTTTTTTTTTATTAAATCATAGCTGTGTACATTAATGTGGTCATGGGGCACCATACACTAGTTTCATAGACTGTTTGTGTTTGCTTTATAACAAGGGCTGGCATTGGTCCAGATACCGTAGCAGACATTCCTCTGGTTTGAGATAATCCATAGTGTTGAAAGAGTCCTAGAAGTGTGTTGAAAGAATTCTACACATATTTTCTAGTTGGTTTCTCTGAGTGAGCCCCTGGTTTTGTTTCACACATGAAGAGTATGTCTGTAAAGATATCTTTATTTAGTTTTCTATTATCCTTGGCTTTGGATTTTGCCTTTTTGTTTGTTATCTTAAAGTCAGTAAACTTTGTAATAGTTTCTTTCAGTTACTAAAATTATTTCTATCTTTTCAAAACAAACCATGTCTTAGGTATAAATTGTTTCTTCATTAATATGGAATCATCTAACATTATCTCTTTAGGATTAGTTCTCTCAGCATTTATGTTGGAGTGTTGACAGAAAAAATGGATTTGTCAGTCACACAAATAGCTATAGTATTTATACCCCTTGAGGCACAAGTGACTCTTTGGTAACTGATTTTCCTTGAGACAAAAGTCTTAACTAATCAAACTAAGAATCACTTACTTCTCCAAAGCTTGCACCTGAGGCCAGGTGACCTGCGAGTATTTAAACATACAGGAGAAAGGCATCTCCACAGACAATTACCTAATGTTTATAATTCCTTTAGGGAAAAATAAAAAGGCACAGTCAGCTTTATCTTCTAAAGAAGATTGTCTCATATTGGCATTAAAAAATGCTTTTTGGTATCACAGTTATTAATTATATATATTGATTAAATAGGTGCTTTTAAATGAATAACCTTCCAGGAATTTGTAGTTTGGAACATTGTCATAGACATCGTTCCTGTTTATTTCTCTTACATGTACTTATGTTTTTACTGAAATCAATTGCATTCTTTGAATTTTGGTGGAAAAGGGAATAGAAATGAAATAGATAAGTTAAAAAACTGGATGACTTTTTTTAAAAATAAAAAAGAGAAGGCAAGTTTTATTTTTTAACAGTCTTATTTAGGTAATATTGCATACCATAAAAAGTCACCTGTTTTAGGTATACAATTCAATGATTTTTAGTAAATTGACAGACCATAATCCAATTTCAGAACATAATATTACTCCATTTGCAGGTCATCCCCACAGTAATCCCCAGCCCCAGGTAATCAGGTATTTACTTTGTGTCTATAAATCTATATTTCTGGACATTGCACATAAATAAAATAATGCAATATGTTGTCTTTGGCATCTGGTTTCTTTCTATTAACATGTTTTTGAGGTTCATCCATACCGCAGAAAATACCAGTAGTTCATTTTTTCTGTTGTTAAATAATATTCCACTATATGAAGATACTATTTTTATTTATCCTTTCACCCATTAATGGACATGTGAGTTATTTCCACTTTGGACTATGATGAGCAGTGCTGCTGAAAACATTTCACTTATGTCTTCTTGTAGACACATATGTTTTCCTTTTTCTTAGATATATTCCTAGGAGTGTAATTGTGAATAAACTTTTAAGGCCTTTTCTCTCCAAAGGCATAGACTATATAGCGTGAAAATACAGTTATATCCCTTATAATGACATACCAGTCAATGACAGACCATATACAGTATGTGACACTGGTCTCCTAAGATTATGATACTGTTTTTACTGTACCTTTTCTATGTTTAATTGTGTTTAGATTCACAAATATTTACTGTTGTGTTACTTGCCTACAGTGTTCAGTGCAGATATTTGTATGGTAGGCTATACCATCTAGGTTTATGTAAATACATTCTATGATGTTCATACAGTGACAAAATTGCCTAAAACAGATTTCTCAGAACACATCCTCATCATTAAGCAACGTATAACTGTAACAGACTTTCCTGGTTAGTGTAAAGAAACCTAGCATAGCAACCTTTTCTAAACTCCTTAGCTAACTTGTTTATTTTGGGAAATAGTAGCCTAGCAATGTTTCAACACATTTTCATATGAGTGCCCTCACTGTTAGTTGAACTGAAGTACTGAGTACCAGTCATTACATATGTACACTAGATTATGCTTAGTAATAGTAACATGGTATCCATAACGTTCATGTGCAGTTTTAAATTGCACACTATTTTAAATTGGACACATACTTTAGAGACACCCTGTATTTACTTCTGTTTATAGTCTTTACTTTTGTTTAACCAGTCTTCTTTTGCTAACCTATTTGTGCAACTTTAAATTTTCTGTTTTGTGTTGTTGTGTTTATAGAAGTTGAATGTAATTTTTTAGTTAATTAAATAAAATCATGTTTTTCTTATAAATGCAGTTAAAAGTATGATTATCTTAGCCTTAATCTATTAAACTTTTATAAATCCATTGTCTAGTTATTATAAATTTCATTACGGATGTGTTCAAATCAAAATAAACATTAATGTAAGAATAAGAAATCTATTTTAGAACCTTCCCTAATTAAGAAATATAAGACACTTATTATATACAATGTATAAAGTTCTGTATGCCATAATTTTGGCATTTTTTAAAGAAGAGTAAAATAGATTAATTTAGTTTGGTTTCCTGATTATGATCTTTGTACCACTAATTTTTACTCAAAGTTTCAGAATGTAACCTAAATGGAAATTATAGGGGGGTTTTGTTTTGTTTTGCTTTGTTTTTTGAGGTAGAGTTTCACACTTTTGCCCTTGGTAGAGTGCTATGGCATCACAGCTCACAGCAACCTCAAACTCTTCACCTCATGCAATTCTTTTGCCTCAGCCTCCCTAGCAGTTGGGATTATAGGCATCTACCACAGTGCCTGGCTATTTTTAGAGATGGGGTCTCACCCTTGGTTAAGTGGGTCTCGAACTCCTGAGCTCAGGCAACCCACAGCCTTGGCCTCCCCTGTGCTAGGATTATAGGCATAAGCCACTGTACCCAGCTAAATTATTGTTATTTTATTAAACTAACATTTCAAGCTTTATAATATAGAAAATTCACAATTTAGGCAAATGCTAGAATTATTAAATATTCATTTCATAATGTATGAATTTTCATTTTAGTTATATAATTACTATTTTATGTTTCAAAACATGCTAACATTTTAAATTCTCATAATTTTTTTCTTCTGGTAATTAAACACTTTTAAATCTATTTGTTTTTCTTGTTTATATTAGGCTAAATATATTTGATAAATTGCAGATTATAGTGTGGAACTCACTAATGATTATGTAACCACTATTTATATTTATCATACATAAAACTGAATGAAATACATACACATGAGGCCAAATGTTGGCTGTGTAGAGTTGATCAATTAATGTTTTGATTCCCAAGAAAGTATTTTTATAGTTCCATTTGATTTTTTGTTTTAGTGATATTTTTATCATAGAAATCTTCTGTGTATCTTATAAATCTGGCTGTAACAAATAGTTAAAAACAGTTTGTATAGAGTCCCAATTAGGGAACATTTTAACAGTGTTAAATACGTTTAAATATAGAAAAAGCACAGTAAAGTGATGTTTTAAACTTTGTGTTTTCAACATAATATTTTTTCTTAGCTTATGAAAATATTGTCTGGGTGTACTTTTAAGAAATGTATTTGTTTTTTCATCCTGTTGCTTCATCAGGAAAGCAGTAATTTACCTTTTAACAGCATATATCCTAAAAACTGAACTATAATAGAAGCTATCTTTCCTTAAAATGGCCAGTCGTGTGAGCTATAACATTCATTGATAGTAAAATCAATAGAGCATTGATTCTAAGCTTAATCCTTGGAGACTGTTGTTCAGAGTGGCAGACATAGCCTGGTAAATATCTGGTTGTATTTAACTTGTTCAGTATGTGAGATTTTGTTATTTTGAATTTGGTTGTGCACCAAATGCAGTTTGTATATGGGTTAGAAAATAATAGCTATTGACAGATACATAGCATTTTCAGTTATGATGATCATAAAATATTTGATATGAGATTCTTAGCTATGAGTTTAACAGTATTTTCTTTCAATACAGTTTAAATAAATACAGATCTAAAACAAATTCAACACTTAGGAATGCTGTTAGGGAATTGCCTCTGCTTTCTTAGATGTTTGTTATTAACAACCATACTTTTACATGAAGCTATTTCAATTTACTGAAAATGATTTTTATATTCATCTTTTATTCTTTTAACAAATAAATAAATTCTTTATTTTAACAAATAAAGTAGAATATGAATTTAGAATAAATTCAGGACTTAACATTCATTGGACTTCATTTGAATATCGTAGTCTTGTGTTATGCCCCTACTTATTCATTTCTAATTTAAAATAAGGTAGGTTTTGCAAGATAGATTTAAATATAAAGTTTGGAAAAAAGGAATGATAATATGAATTCACAGTATATCACAGTATATCACAGTATATATTGATGTTCAGTATGTAAATACTGAAAAAGAATATTTAAGACCAAATTTTGTCTGTTCCAGCTACTACACAACCATATTTTAATTTGAAGACTCTTGCATGTTACACAGTTTGCTTTATAAGATTTTAGTAGTAATTAATGTCCTTTGCTTTCAACATTGATTATTCTGATCTGACAGTGTTATTAATAACCAAAGTTGACCTAAAAGTCAGTTTTTCCAGATTTGCTAATAAAATATATTTTACATTTATAGCTAATGTTTTTCTACTGAAAAAAGTTGGCTGCAATAAATCCTCTGCTTTTTTTTTTTTTTTTAAGCATATCTCCAAGGTATCAATTTAATAACTATCAAAAGTAGCTACTGCAGTTGTTGCATTTAAATTGATTTACATGTCAAGACTGGCAGTTTAGCAGCTGTGCTATTATTCCTAGATCGGTCAATTTCCTTGAGAAAAACCTACTACTGAGTTCTACTGACCTGCCTGACAATATAGGCCCTATTTCTATTCCTGTAATTAGGCCTGCGACTAACTCAGAATATTTTTAATTAAAATATTTTGGTCAATGTGTTGCACCAAATTAGGCCTTTCAGTGAAGATTTAATTCTGGAAATAGTGTGATTAGAATATTTAATGAGTTATGTTCAATTAAGATGAACAGTTTGTGTGTGTTTGAACATACAGTGTTTGTGTGACCATTTTGAGTTTTACAATCATAAATGTTACTCCTTGTTTTTAACCTTAAAAATATTTGCTCAATAATTACCTGAGAGAGAAGTTTAAATTTAGTTGAAATTTTATTTTAAAGTAACTTTTTTAGCCTGATAGTATCAAGAAAGCTGATTTAAAATGCATGTCTAGGAAAGCTTTTACTTGTTAATTCTCTTCTCTTCAAGCAAAAGCCAAAAAATGAGGATATTGCCACAAATGTTTACAAATAGTTTTATTGAGAAATCTGACATAAGCAGTGCTTGTTTCCACATTTCTTTCTAATTTAGTTTTTTACTTTCTTAAAGGAATGTAGCAATACTAAATTAAAAGGTGCTTGATTTATAGGCTTTTTTACCTTGTTAAAAAGCTTTGATAAAATAATGTCTATAAATATTTCAACTTTGAATTACTAGGAGTAGAAAGGAAACCACTGATAGACAATTTAATCTGAAGTTGATTCAAGTAATACATAATTCATAATAACAAATAGCTCTTATCTTGATTTTTCTCCTTGAGATTCTTCCTTTTGTTGCTGACTTCATGGGTGTGTTGGTCACAATGGACTGTCTTAGGCAGGTAGACTGTATGTAGCTCCTTTAGTTGAGCTGTCATTCTAGGAGTCACATCTATTGGAGCCATAAAAACACTAGGTCTTGTATACATAATGTATCACTGTGCACATTCTTGCAGATTGTCAGTTACTAAAGCTATGGACAGTGTTTTAATTTTACTAGACATAGAAATACTGGTAATCTACATAAATATTATCTATTTTAGAGAAATTATTTTCTTGCCCCTCTTTGTATACATACAAATAAAGTTTTTTGTTTTTATTTTAAACTCCCATGGAAAACTGTTTTATTTGCTACTGTAGGTATGATGATATTCTGGTCAATGGACTTCCAGATTGGCGACAGCCTGTATTCTACTATAGGCGAGTGAGAAAAATGAGCAATGCTGAGCTGGCATTGCTCTTGTTCATTATTCTCACAGTGGGTCATTATGCTGTGGTTTGGTCAATCTACCTGGAAAAACAACTGGTAAGTATTAATAATAAGTGATCTAGCCTCCCTAATGTTACATGGAATGTCAGAGATTTCTTTTTCAATTGATAAAAATTTCAGTTTTTTTGTATGTACTCTGATTCTACCAATTTTGTGCTCAATATGTAGTGATTGACATTTTCTAAGTCAAGAAGAATGCGTGAAATAAAAAGAAAATGTTATTCTTTTTAAAAATGAGGCACTTAAGGATGTTATAAAACTTCATGAATACCCAAATATCTAGCTGAAATTTAGAAACCATGTTTTCTTAATTATTGCCTTCCAGATAGAAATATTTTTTGTATAAGACTGATTTTAAGAATTTTTTGTGTCATGAGCCATTTTATAATGAATATCTACTTTTAAAATGTTTTAACTAAATGAGATCTGAAATTAATATAGTTTTATAACTTCAGAGATGAGTTGGTTAAAAAAATATTGCACTTTTCTTGGTGTAATATGCTATTATATAGTTTATTCTGCTATGGATTTTATGTGTATGTTAAAGATAATTAAATATATTTATGAGTATTCATGAATTAGCATCTGTTTACTCATTCCTTTTGAAGGGACATTATTAAAGTGGGATGAATGAGAAAAAGTGAGTTGAATGCTTTCTCTGCTTAGAAAACTTTGATTGCTATGGAGATGCACATGACTGACAGTGCTGAACTTCATGTGTGTTTAAGGACTGGATGCCATGGCAACAGTTATTGTGAAAGATTGATGATTTTACTTAATCATGTTGGACCCTACATATATTTACATAAATGTTCCTCTATAATGTTTACCCTTCACAGAAGAGTGTTGATAACATTTGAAGAATACATGTTAATCATAACCTGTAACCATAATTCTTTCCACATTAAGGATGAACTGCTTAGTAGAAAAAAGAGAGAAAAGAAAAAAAAGACAAGCAGCAAGAGTGTGGATGTATCAAAACTTGGTGCTTCAGAAAGAAATGAAAGGTAGGAGCATATAAAAAACATTTTATTATTTGGAACCTTTAAAAAATGTCTTTAATATGATTCAACTTCATGTATATATCCATTTAGATGTGCTCTCATTTACATCTGTAGTAGTTTATACAAGACTAATAATGTGTCATGATTTATTAGAAAAATTCTAATGTTAAGCAAAACTTATATAGATTTTTTCCCTTATAAAATGTTAATAAACATTTCCATAATTTATATAAACCCTCAATTTCTTATAGTTTGAAATTTTTATACTGAACTTTAGAAACATATTATTAGAAAAATCTATCAGTTAGCTCAGGGGTGACCATATTACAGGCAGTAATATGCAGTACACTCAAAAAGATACCACCATTTCTTCTATTGATTCATAGAAAGGAATAAAGGGTTTAAATAGTTCACACAGCAGGGCATGAACTAGGATCAATGTGGGATGGAGATCAGAGACTATTCTGCCTGTCTTCTATTCTGATGACATCAGTGAGTAATGCTTCAGTGAACTGCAAATGACATTAATTTTTATGTATTCGTTTGTTTATGCTGCAGTCTTCATATCTGGTTGTCAGCACTTGGGAACATACTGACGATGGTTCATTTTTTATAGCTGACGTAATAATAAGGTTTAACATTTCATTTTGCAAAAGTGATGAAAAGTCCAGGTTAGAGAGAGGCTTTTGTTTCTTTATGTTTGTAACTTTAAGAATCTTCTTCCCCAAAATCTTAGCCTAAGTCTCTTACTTGCTATATGTATATATTGCATTTGTTATAATTACTGTATTTCTTGTTAGAATTAAGTCAGGTTAAGTGATGACTGTGATAAATATTTCATTGAAGACACTCATTTTTTTGTCGTTGAAATAGCCACTCAGAAAGTTCATGATGTTGATAAAAATATTTTGTCTCCCAACTTTCTGTATATTGCTGATTTGTTTTTTCCTTCCCCTTTAGATTGCTGATGAAGCCACAATGGCATGATTTGCTTCCATGCAAACTGGGAATTTGGTTTTGCCTTACGCTAAAAGCATTGCCTCATCTAATCCAGGTAAAATGTACCTCTTTTGTATAATATTAGATGCTTTCACTTTTAATTATTCATGAAATAATTTATGCTCATGTCTGCTATGTGAATACTTATATACAGTGGATGTTTCATAGTGTCTACTGAATAGTCTTTTTAGTGTTAAACCTAATTTAGAATAGTTCTAAGATTATTTAGGTATCTATTCCTATTGTTATATCTTAATTGTTTTTAGATCACCTTAGAATTCTAAGACACTGGAAAAAAGGAAAACAAAATACTATCTTTAAAGTAGACATAACAGCAATAAAAATTTAATCCTCTTTTATCATTAAAGGCATAACTAGTAAAAAGGAACAAAACTTCAAGTGGATTGTCATCCCTTATTTTAATAGTATTTAAATACTTAGTATGAAAGAAAACCTTTACACGAGCATCTGTGTAATTATACAAAAAAAAAAATTGCTTCCCATTTTATTTGCAATAAGAGGAGCGAGGATGTTTTATCTTATATTGGTAACAAAGTTTTTGTTTCTTCTTAGTCTTGATTAAACAATAAAATGTGCACATATATCATATTTATATGATAGGGTTTTGTTCCTACATTTAGCGTATCGAGAATTTTATTAAATTCTCACTTTGCTAATTTTAATTACTGCATCTAGTTAGAAAATTTTCAGCGTGTAAATATTTGAAAGTAAATATAATACTCTTTGGTGTACAAATTTTGAGGTTCTTTGAGTTTGTAATTTTTGAGAGGAAATGGGTTATTTTTTAAAAATAGTGTTAATAAGCTAGAGAGCTAGATAATTTCTACCTAGTTCTACCCACTTTGTAGTCATACGTTAGAGCTGCTTCTCCTGATTGTTTAAGGAAAAGCTAATCACTCTAACTGCGTTTTATTTTCCTTTTTCTTCTCATAATGAAAGTTTTATATTTGGAGAAGAAATGAACTAAAAACTATTAGTGTGTCTTTGTCTGTCCTTTGAGAAATTATAAGTTCTTCCACAAAGTAGTTCATCTTGAAAGTTATTGCTTACAAATTCTTACATTTGTTTATGGTTAATAGAGAAAAACCTGTAGTAGTCTTTTTGTAACATAAAGCTTTTGTTTTGAAGTTGTTTAACATGCGACATGATACTGTTAATTAGGGGAAAACTCCCACAATGTTTGTGTCTGTCCATAAAACTTAGTGAGAGAGGGATGAGAAGATGAGACAGAAAAATATTTTTAAGGTAGGAGTGTCTTGTGTTTTTTAAGTCTGATGATTTTTTTTGTCAGCTTGAGAGTCTGTACAATAGACAAACCAGGGGATAGATGAGTTAAAAAGTACAGTCATGAGACAGTGTATAGAGAGTATTACTTTAAAAGTCAGTCTTAAATACTTCTTTGTAATTTTAGTCTGAGTAATTTGAAATGAAGTTTATTTAGTCAAATTGATAGAATTATTTGGTTAGGATTTGCTAAAGCCAATATATTATGAAAGCTTAGATCACAATATATTATTTTAAATTATCTACATGTGGTATCTAGACCTAACAAATTAGGGGATTGTTTTGCCTCATCATAAATTTGTAGAAAATATACAAAAATAAGGAATTTATTTAATACTTAAGACTTTTTAGTCCCTTTAGGAAATCTGCTTTCTTAAACCTGATTAGTTTGAATTTTGAAGTTTTTAATTAGTTGATGGTACCTATTACCTTTCAGTTTTGAGACACTAAGGATTAGGCTTTCAAGATCTTTGTAAATGGGACTTTTGTATTTTTTTTCTAATTATTTTTTCCTAATAACATCAATTCAAGAAAAATAACATGATTTTCCCTCTTTAAAGCAAATACTTGCTATTTTAGTTCTTCCTTAGAAACATAAGGTTAGTTTTTCTGGTGATCACTAACAAATAATGCAATGTAGTCTTTGTCTTTCTGACACATTATAATAATAAAAGTATTTTAGATTGATAAACGTACAGTTTATGAAAGATATCAGCAAAACAGTGCTTCCTAAAAGATTAGATTTTTGTCTGCTTTTTTAAAATTAGTCTTCTCTGGCCTTTATCCATATTAATTTGAGATTTTCTTAAGTAAGACATTTGTGAAGACATTTGGAATAAGTCTTTTTAAACTGAATCAACCTGGATTAGTAATTGTAACAATGGTCAAAAAAAGAACTGTGCTAAAGACCAAAGCATAAAAAATGAAACATGTAACCTTAAACTTTTTAAACATGAATTTTATGTTTATTCATTGTTCTTGTGATATAGGGCTTCTGTTTTATTTTTAAATAGGGGTCCACTGACTGGAGTTTCTTGTCCTCTTTCTTGGATAAACTGTACCTATGACCCTGATTTCTTTAAAGACAGATTTTCAGTTTTGATTCCTTTAAATAAGAGTCATATTAGACTCTTGTGAATCAATAGAATTATATAATCTGTATAGATTTTTCTATTTCCCCCCAGTCTTTCATAATTGGCTTCCTCATACCTACTTAACAATATTTTTATTTTATTTTATTTTTAAAAGATAGGGTTTTGCTGTGTTCTCCAGGCTGGCCTTGAACTCCTGGGCGCAAACAATCCCCCCACCTCAGCCTCCTGAGTAGCTAGGACTATAGGCTTATGCCACTGCTTTTTTTTTTTTTTTTTTTTAAATCCCAGGTGGGACAAGAAAACAGCATTTTTAACAATTCTCATATTGAGCTTTCCAAAGCATTCAAATTGGTTTTCATAGAAACAACTCTTAATTTTCTACTCACAGTCATCTTTTTTAGATAATGTTTAATTGAATCATGTAATGAGAATAATTACAACTAACACAAAAATGTTCACGGTTAACACAACCAGTTCTTATAAGCATACAGTAAATTAGTTAAGCAGATACCACTTAAGAGAGTAGTACTTTTGATGTGAACCCCTTGAATATCATGAAAAGTTAATTAAAGCTAAATTGCAAATATTCTATGTAGGTATATACCTATTAGATAAGAAGTAAGAGCCAAGCTAAAAATAGAAGATTCAGAGGCTTCCAGCAAGTGGCCTTCACAGTGACAGAATCTGTACCCAAATCTTGTCGTAGCAACAGTTCTTCACCTCACATTTCTCTTTCATCTTCTAAATACCTACCTATTTCTCCACCACGCTTTACACATATGAGGTTATCCAGTAGGACTGGGAAAAGTGGCAGTTCTGGCTCAGCTTATGCGCTCAAGTTCACTTTTATTGCTTAGTATCTAAAATCTCTATGAAAACTCGTATTGCCTGCTTAATTTAGCTAAATTCTTTTCTTTTTCCTCCCCCCAAAAATTTACAAATGAGAATAAATATAGCCATATCTGATGTGTAAAACTTCTTCTGGTCATATGTTTAGAAAAACAGTTCTGATAGTTCATTAAAATAAATTGAACACATACCAGAATAAGCCACTAATGGGGCTACAGAGATGAATATGCCTTGTAGACCTCATAGTCAGGTAGTGGTTATAACACATGAATTTAAATAACTGTTATACAAGATGGTATATAAGCGTCACATGTATGAACAGTGGCTTCTGTAGATGTTCAGAGAAGTAGGGTTGTCTTTATTTAGAAGAACCATAGTAAACTGAAAAGAGGAGCCGCTTGAACTCAGTCTTGAAAGATGAATAAGCACTTAACAGTGAAGTGCCCACTTTGTGTACTCGGTGGTACACAAAGATAATTTCATACATGGAGTACTTCCCTTGTAGTCATGCTATGTTAAAGTTAGAAGAGATCTGAGGAAAATATATAGCAGATTTCTTTTTTTAAAAAGAGAATATCGTTCTTCCTATTACTATATTCTGAGCCTGTATCCTTGGTCTCTAGATTCTGAAGAGAATTCCTTTTAGGAATTTACAGTCTAACAGACAAATCTGATATGTCAAGTCTAAAAGAGACATTTAGGCAAAATAAGGTTAACTGATAAGACAACAAAGTATTTCCATCCCACACATCTGTTTCCATCACACACACCTATGTGTACATTATTAGAAGTGGTAGAAATAAAGTAGATAAAGGCTATAAAATGGGAAGAAAGTACTTGATGTAGTTCTGTGATCAGGCAGAGTATAGAGGTCAGAATAAGTAATTATTCTCCCTTATTTTTTGAGACAGTCCTTACTTACCTCTAGCACTGGATTTTGTTTCTTTGCTCTATAAAAGGCATTGGGAGAATTAAAAGAATTGATAGAAGAACAAAGCCAAAGAATGTTAAATGTGTGATAATGTTAAATTAACATCAAACATTTCTCAAATAGATGAGTATTCAAGGAAAAGATAGATGCATGGGTTTTGCTGTATTTAGTAAAATTAGTAAAATTTATGCCCCATATAATTTATATACCTATTAAGTTAGAAAAGTCAAATGAAAAACTTTTAAAAAAGAAAAAGGAAAGAAAGAAAAAGAAAGTTTATAAATTGATGAGTAATTGGAAAGCTACTATTGCTTAGAGAACATTGGAAAGTGAAATGCATACCTATATGCAGGGAAGCTGGGTGCACTGGAGAAAGTGTTTTCAGATAGCTATGAAAGCAAGTACTCTGGTCAGCAGAAAATGTGGAATATGAATTAGACTATAATAAGGAACGAAACTAGATCAAGAGATGGCTTGTATCCTTTGAAGTAAGAATTTAATTGTAACATTAATAGCTCAGCCCCAGTGATACTTTTTCACAGTCTATTTCTGTTTTCATGGTAGTTTTGAAGGGAATACGCATTCTCTTGGAATCTGGCTTAAACCAGTCCTCTGTGTTATATTAAGCCAATAATCCCAGGTAGTTTTTCTGACCTCCAAAATGCTCTTCTTGGATATTTTTTAATTGATTGTATGTTCTGTATCCATGAGAGTAGCAAAGAGTTGATAAAATATAATCAATGCTATATGCATATTTCCGATTTGACACTTATTATTTTTGTACTGTCTGTTGGAACGTCATATAATTGGGCCCATAAGAATTTAGATTAAGATTATCAGTTTCTCATATAAAATCAGGAATTACCAAATACTCTGAGTGATTGCCAGTCTAAATCATTTTCTGAGATCAAACAGGTAAGTATCACAATTTATTGGCTTGATAACGTATTTGATTTTGTGGGAATTCCCTTTCAAGTTTCTCTCTGTGTGTATTTGAGGTAATAAACTTAGATGTGCCTTGCCTAAGATGATAAATTTTTCACATTGTTGAACCTCAGTCCTATCTTTTATATCAAGCTGATCTAACAAGAACACAGTTAAAATAAAAATTATTGTAGGAAGTTTCCAGCTTGCCCATCCCCACCCCATCAGGATTTATAGGTTGCCTGGGAGCAGTAGCTGAGAAAATGGAGGAATCTTCTCTGTATTACTCTGGCTTTTACCTTTTAAAAAAGTTATCTAAGAGTAAAGGAAGTACTATGCTCTGGCTTTTACCTTTTAAAAAAGTTATCTAAGAGTAAAGGAAGTACTATATAGAACCATCTATAAATGGGAGCATCCCCCCCTCCCATGAAGTTTCTCCCGTGGAGACTACAACCATGGACAAGCCTGGAGGTCACCCTCCCTTACAATCAGAGCCCTTCCTTTCTTGCCCCTTTGCTTCTGCTTGCTGGGACTCTGTCTGAAACCAAACAAACAAAACATTCACAGCTAATTAGCAGGAAAAAAAGCTTCTAAAAGGCTAGGAGGCATTTTGTAGCAAGCTGAGTTGCCTGCTCTTCTACTTAAACAGATCTTCCAAGGAATGAGGCAGCTACTTACTTTTAGTACTCTTAAAAACTCTTATTAAAACTTTGCAGTGAAACATACTTTACATAGGAAATGCATAAACAAATGAAAAAGGCTGAAGAAGTTCACCTGAATTTTTATGAAGCTGAAACTCTATTGCTACAGAAGGACAAAGGGATATAGGAAAACTGGAAAGATCTCACAACATAAGATAAAGATTCTTTACTTCTGCCCTGTCAATGTACTTGTATAAACAAGTACTCAGAGATCCCAAGACAGAGTAGAGTTTTGTAGGTTATTGCTAGATGTAGAAAAGATAAAAACCACAAAATGTTAGATAGGATGTTAGGGACTTATAGTCTCATGGATTCCATATTTTACAGTTGAAAAAATACTTAAAACTCAGATTGGTGAAGCAGTTTGCCCAAAGTGACACAACTAGTTAATGGTAGAAATGAAACTTAAAGCAGATGAAAAAATACTAAAGTATAAGAAATACAAAAGCTAGAAAAGAATACATTTTCTCTTTTCTCAACGGCTGGATAACTAGAGCTTTACAATGATCTAAACTCCTTATCAGAATATTCAGGCTGATTGTAATTACAGACTTTCCTTGACTACAATGGAGTTACATCCTCATAAGCCTATCTTTAAGTTGAAAACATTGTAAGTCAGAATGCATTAAAGACACCTAACCCCCTGAACATCCTAGTTTGCCTAGTCTACCTTAAACATGCTCAGAACAGACCATCTAACACAAAGTGCCTGTTTTATGATAAAGTGCTGACCATCTCAGGTAATTTATTGACTATTGTAGTGGAAGGAAAAAACAGAATGGTTCTATGGGTACTTAAAGTACAGTTTCTGTTGAATGAATTTCACTCTTGCACCATTATTAAGTCTAAAAATCATTAGGTGGAACCATCCTGTGTGGGGGGCATCTATGTTTCAAAAGTTGTAGAAGGATTCCTACATTGAATCAGGGCTGAATAGATGGCTTCTACGGTCTCTTCCATCTCTTGGGCCAACTGCAAAAAGTAGTTGCTTTGCTTTGTATCTCCTTGAATACTACTGTCTCAGGCTGAAGTAGGCATAGCTTCTGGTTTTCCGTTTTATTTTTATTACTTCTTGTCAATTCAATCTTATAATTCTGTACAGAAATTCTGATTTTTGTTCAAAGTATACAATTTTAAGTTTTTCTGTATTCTTCATTATAACTTTATTACATGTTATATGTAATTCTAAGATTATAGTTTAAGCCATTGGGAGAACAAAATTTAATATAGAGCATTTGAGTGTGGGAAGATTTTTCAGAAATGTACTTACGATGGTATTTCCTGTGGTGAAGATTATCATTAAGCATCAAACACCAGAGCAGATTTGTGCTGTCAAACAATCAAAAAGAAATGGAACAGGGCGGCGCCTGTGGCTCAAAGGGGTAGGGCGCTGGCCCCATATGCGGGTTCAAACCCAGCCCTGGCCAAAAATTACAAAAAAAAAAAAAAAAAAGACCAGCAACAACAACAACAACAAAAAAGCTGGGCGTTGTGTTGGGCACTTGTAGTCCTAGCTATTTGGGAGGCTGAGGCAGGAGAATCGCATATGCCCCAAGAGTTTGAGGTTGCTGTGAGCCGTGATGCCACAACACTCTATGGAGGGACAAAGTGAGACTCCGTCTCAAAAAAAAAAAAAAAAAAAAAGAAATGGAGCATCAGCCAGCTTTTTTCCAGCTCTCTCTTCTCAGAACTCTCCCATGTTCCTTATTCTGATTCCCTGATTCTCTTATTTCTTATTTCCCTGCTCATAGCACTCTAGATCAATGGTTTTCTTTCCTGAGTTTTCCTTGAATGGTGTGATATTTTTAAATTTATATGGGCAAGTAAAAGTAAACCAAAATATAATAAATAGTACAAGCTCAGCATGTTATTTCATCATTTAAATGAACCATGTCAAGAACATTAAAAGAAAGGTTTACATATGGATAGTCTCCACCTCACAGCTTACTAACCTTGGAAATACTACATCTTCAAGGCTTAGCTAAATTGTCATCATCTTTTTTTTTTTTTTTTACAGTTTTTTTGGCCGGGGCTGGGTCTGAACCCACCACATCCGGATATGGGGCTGGCGCCCTATTCCGTTGAGCCACAGGCACCACCCAATTGTCATCATCTTTATGAAGTCTTTCTCACTAGGCCAACTAAAAAATTCCCATAGTATGTTCTCTGTACTAACTTTATAACACTTACTATTTGTATGAATCACAATAGATTGATAGAATATGGTAAAGTACAGATCATCCTGAAATTCCAGTAGTTTAAACTTTGTTTCTAGGGCCAGGTGCAGAGGCTCATGCCTATAATCCTAGTACTCTGGGAGGCCGAGGCGGGTGGATTGCCTGAGCTCATGGGTCCGACACCAGCCTGAGCCAATGCAAGACCCCATCTCTAAAAATAGCAGAGCGTTGTGGCAGGCACCTGTAGTCCCAGCTACTCAGGAGCCTGAAGCGAGAGAATCACTTGAACCCAGGAGTTTGAGGTTGCTGTGAGCTATGATGCCACCGCACTCTACCAAGGGTGACAGAGTGAGACTCTGTCTCAAAAATATAAATAAATAAATAAATAAACTTTGTTTCTAGCTTATGCCACATGTCTATCACTGGTTGATAGGAAGGGAGGCATTCTGCCCTAGGTAGCCATTCAAGAACTCTGAACAGTGACATCTTTACGATTGCCTAGCTGTATCTACCTAGAAGATGTGGCCTTCTTGCTCCCTAAGGCAATAGAGAGCTGGAGGATTGCACGAGATTTTTTGGTTTTGGTTTGGAAATGATGTATATTTCCATCCACAGCCCATCCAGAGCTAGTCCCATGACCTATCTAATCTTCAGAGGACAGATTCTATCTGTGGAGAAATAGAATATTGTGTGAACACCACTTTCTCTTCCAGTAATTCCTTCAACAAATATTTATTAGGTGTTTACTATGTGCCAGGTACTCATTTAGACCCTGTAAATAAATTTTATTTAAAAAGATAAAAATTTCTGTTCTTATTCAGGGGCATCCACACATTAAATATACTAACACAAATGAAATCTGATTATCAAAAAAAGATCCAGGAACACTTTTCATGATATCTGACACCATAGATAAGCAAAAAAAGTCCTCACAAAAGCAGCATGCAGGCCATAGGCTGCAGAATGAACACCCTTATAAGAACCTGTGTTCTATATTCCACATTTTGTTAATATTTATAGTTATTTTTACATATTTTTTAAAGGGAACTATTGTGCCTTATCATGTAATCCTCACTTATCCTAACACAGTTAAACACATGTAATAGTGGTTCAGTAAATAAGTGTAAATATATATCACTTGTGGGGCAGGAGCCTATACTCTACCACTGCATACAGTGGTTAAATTCTTAGAATGTTTAAAGAATATCAAATTCTTTAACTTAGCCATTGTTTTAAATGTAAAAACAGTCTTGTGTTTAATGTCCATGAAGGCAAGCTTTTAGCTCTTCAAGAAATCTTATTAAGTATTAAGAGAGTTGCTTCTACAGGTTGTCCCCAAGGTCACCCTGAAGTCACCATCATAGGGAAAATGGAAATCTATACTAAATATACCTTTTTTTATAAAATATTCATTACAAACTTTTATAAGACTTTTAAAGAATTTTAAAATATTCCCTCGTTTGCCACCTCTTTGTAAAATTTTGTAATGAATATTTTGTAAATGTACATTGAGTTAGTTTCCCATTTTCCTATGTATGGCTTTAAGGACAACCTTTGGGACATCCTGTAGAGTAAAAATTTGGTTCATGGTTTGGTTTCATCCATAGAATTATAACTCCTTGAGAATAGAAACTCTTTTTGTTAGGAAGAATGTAACTAGGTAGTTTTTATACAGTATCATGTAACAGGCAGGCCATAGCCTTAATCAATTAAAGTAAACATTCATTTATTCATTAAATATTTATTAAACTTCTATAATGTGCCACACAGTGTACTAGGGATATAAGGATGGATAAGGAGTCTATGTCAGTGGGAAATATGTAATTTTCTATGTAGGATAAACTTGGGTTTTTTTCTGGCATCTAACTGAATTCTTGTGCTTATTTTCTCTACTAAACAATTTATTCACTTGAATTTATGTTCTATAAATAGAGGCTTATACCTGGACTTTTAGTACTCTGGGAAGCCAATGAGGGAGAATCATTTGAGGCCAAGAGTTCAACACCAGCCTAAGCAAGAGTGAGACCCTGTCTCAACAACAACAAAAAAGTAGAAACATTAGTTGGGCCTGGTGGCAGTATCTGCAGTCCCTGCTATTCTGGAGGCTGAGGCAGGAGAATCACTTGAGCCCAGGAGTTTGAGGTTGCAGTGAGTTATGATGATGCCACTGCACTGTAGCTCAGGCAGCAGAGTGAGAGTCTATCACAACAACAACAACAATAAAAGGAAAAAAGGTTGAAAATAATTGATTATATTCAATCAATTTTTTTTTTAATTGAGACAGTCTCATTATGTCGCCCTTGGTAGCATGCCATGGCATCACAGCTCACAAACCTCAAACTCCTAGGCTCAAGTGATTCTCTTGCCTCAGCCTCCCGAGTAGCTGAGACTATAAGCACCCACCACAAGGCCCGGCTATTTTTTTGTTTTAGCAGGCCCGGGCTGGGTTCAAACCCACCAGCCATGGTGCATATGGCCAGCGCCCTATCCACTGAGTATGGGCGCCGCCCTCTTCAATCCATTTTGATTACATGATACCTTAAATAATAGCCACATGATTTCTCTTTGACTGCCTCAAAAGTCAATCTATTTCACTTTCAGGTAATTTTGATTATTAGAAAGCTCTTCCTTATATTTATCCATAATCAATCTTGTATCTTTGGAACCAAATATAGTAATACTACCATTCTTTTCTATAATAACCCTTATGATATTCTGTTATAGTTATCAGGTTATCCCTAATCTTCTCATCTTTAATCCCTCATAAGGTATAGTTTTAAGCTGCCTCATCATTTGATCAATTTTTTTTTTTTAAGTTTTCCTGTTTTTCAGTGCATCCTAAAGTGTGGTAGCCTAAACACAAGGATGGTTGAAACAACATAAAGCTATTTAGACAGTAGAATTATTTGAGATCGTAGGTTTACTGAGGAAGTAATACATATGCATAGTGTAATTAGAATTTCAAAGTATAAGGACAATGCTTAGGAATGGAACAAAAGGAAGATAAAACAGTGAGACTAAGGAATGTATGAAAACTCTTGGATTGGTGGAGTAGGTTAAGATGATTGGTTGGATTGCATTTTTCTTAGGTAAGTGTGATTTTGGATCAAATGAGTATTTCAAAGAGAAAGTTTTAGTGAAATTATGTGCTGTAGCAAGAAGAAACATTAGCAGAGAAATGTTCAAATTTGACAAGGCTACTAGGAGGAGGTTGGTTTTACCCAGCAAAAGATCTTTGTGTTGGCTGGGTGAAGGTGGCTCACGCCTGTAATCCCAGCACTCTGGGAGGCCAAGGTGGGTGGATTGCTTGAGCTCAGGTGTTCCAAACCAGCCCAAGCAAGAGTGAGACCCCGTCTTTACTAAAAAGAGAAAAACTAGCTGGACATAGTGGCACATACCTATAGATAGTCTCAGCTACTTGGGAGGCTGAGGCGTGAGGATCACTTGAGCCCAAGAGTTTGAGGTTGCTGGGAGCTATGATGCCATGGCACGCTACTCAGGCTGACAAAGTGAGACTCTGTCTCATAAAAAAAGAAAAAAGATCTTTGTGTTTAGGTAAGAAAGATGCAGATAAAAAGAAGTCACATAAGCAAGAAGATGCAGGATCTGGCGGGGGGGGGGGTGGTGAAGTATGAAGCATAAAAGCTTAACCTTGCTTTGTGCTGGAGAATAAGATTGTTGTCAAAATGATGAAGTAATTATAAAAACAGCCAACACACAAAAGGCCTAGTAGCTATGTACAAGATGTCATTCTAAGTGATTCCCAAATATCAACTCAGTTAATCTTCACAGCAGTCCTATGAGTTAGGTATTTTTATTATCCCATTTTATGAATGAGAAAACTGATCCATAGAAAAGTGAAGTAATTAGCTAGTAGTCTGGCTTCAAAATCTGTCCTCTTAATCACCACATTGTATCTCACTGTACTTATACTATGATGATTGGTTTCAGTCTTTTCACCTCTCGTAAATAACTAATCTCTGCCCTTTTTTTCTTACATGGTGCCACATTTTCTACTCCCCTCAAGGAGCCAATGCCTTCCTGACCTTTTCTTCTTCCCTACTATTAAAACCTACTCTGTGGAAAGAAGCTAATAAGCTCATTCATTCATTCACACAAAGGTATAATGACTCATATGGCTTACTATAAAATACTACTTTAGGATTGAATTTTTTCAAGGGGGGTAGGGAATGTTAAGGGGCCATTAAATCTTAACCCCAAACCTTGTTGACATTTAAACTATATATGCGCATGGGAGAATGAGTAAATGGGGTGTAAGACCATCTGTGCTCTTCAAATTATACCATTGTTTAGCTCGCCCAAGATTTATGGTGATCCTTCTAGTAGAAACGAGGTAGGAACATAAAAGTGGGGATGGAAAGAATAAGAGATACATCTTTATTATATTGATTCAGTGATTTTAGGAATACCCTATTATTTTCTTAATAGTTACACGTTAAAAGAGCTCTGGTACAATGCTAAGACATGTAGACCGCAGGAGAAAACTTTAACTTGGATACAGTTATAGATGAAAAGAGATAATTCCATTCTAGGGTGTAAGTGTTTATATATTTACATCTGGATAAAGATAGTGTCAAAGATGGATTTTGTTTCTTCATTTCCTACAGAAACAAAACCCTCTCAGATGGGTCTATGATTGATCTACTGTAGGAATCTTATAGTCTGGAAATGTTACCTTAGTGTTACTTTTGATATCCATCTTTCTCTTATTCCACATTAGTCAGTCATCAAGCCCTTTCATTTCTTACTTTATAAGGTTTCTCACATATTTCAAATTAGTTGAGTGCCTCCTTTATGCCAGATACTATGCTCTGGGCATATAAGTATCCCTGTCTCAAATTTCTCATCTTCTAGGAGAGAACATACCATGATAGGGTATTTATAAACAGAAGTAGTATACCAGAATTACCTGCTAAAGAAGGTCAGAAAGAATTGCAGAGGAGATAGTGCTTGAAAAGGGTTTTCCGGCTGGGCACAGTGGCTCACTCCTATAATCCTAGCACTCTGGGAGGCTGAGGCAGGTGGATAGCACATGAGTTTGAGACCAGCTTGAGCAAAAGTGAGACCCTCGTCTCTACTACAAATAAAAAAACTGAAGCAGAAGGATCACTTGAGCCCAAGAGTTTGAGATTGCTGTGAGCTATGATGCTATGGCACTCTACCCCGAAGAACAGCTTGAGACTATCTCAAAAAAAAAAAAAAAAAAAGTTTTCAAGGATGAATAGGAGCTCATTTATAATGGATAGGGGAGCAAAATATTCTAGTGAGAGGGCAAAGCAGATACAAAGACATGCAAGCACAGTGTGGCCCAGCAGGTACAAGTGATTTTGCTATAGTATATATAAAGTTTGAGCCAAGGAGGTCAAGGAGTTTGGGAAAAGATAAGCTTTGCTTTTTTGTCAGGATCATCGTGTGCCTAGAGTATCAACTTGTTTATGATTGTCTAGGACTCAGTCTTTTTTTAATTTTTTTACTTTTGTATCCTGCTAAAGTCTTACCCATGTGCCACTCATTGAGACTTTTGCCACCATATCTTGACATCTTAGTGCTAAGTGTGAGTGTATAGTATGTGTTCTCAATCCTCAGTCCTCCATGATGGTTTTATACTAGTCTCTAAGGGGCAGAGAAGGAGAAGTAACAACTTTTGCATTTGTGGTCATATAAGTTTTGTAATCAGATTTACATGTGCTAATTTTTTTAATCTATTTGAGTTAAAAGACTATTATGAAAATAGTGCTAGAAATAGTTATTAGTCCCAGTAATATAATTTACTATGCCAATAATTCAGTTTAGCAAGTGAGTTTTTCTAGTTTCTATCCATGCAATAATATCACATTGAGAAAATAGTGTACAATGAAAAAAAAAAAAAAAAAAACAGGAAGATGACACTTCCATTCTCTGAAAGAAAAGAGTTTGCTTAAATTTATACTCATGTAGTTTCTGGCCTTTAACCTGTTCTCCATGAGAGAAAAATCATGGAGAAGTTTGTGTTAATTCCTTTTGTTTGTCACACAATTGAAAACAAAAGGACTTCTTGTGAAATGAATATATTGCTTTAAAATGAATTATATGGAAATACTGTGAAAGCAAACTGATTTTTATGTTAATTTATTTGTAATTTCTTTTTTTAAGGATGCTGGACAGTTTTATGCTAAATATAAGGAAACAAGATTGAAGGAGAAGGAAGATGCACTGACTAAAACTGAACTCGAAACACTTCAAAGTGAGTTGTAAACCTCATTTTACTGTGTTAGCAATAGCATACAAAACTAGTTATTTAAATTTGGACTTTTCCCTTATATTTATCAGTAATTCAGTTTTCTATGCTTTCTTTGCTACTGCTTGATAGAGTCACTTGCACTTAATGAATTACAGCTGGAAAGTACTGCATTAGTATTACTGAACCACTCAAAGTCCAGTATTAGAAGGAGGGATGAATTCAGCATGGGGTCATGGAACTTCTCAAGACCAGAGGCATCCAAAATCTGCAAAGTCCTAATGTAATCCAGTACTGTAATAATGACTGATGTTTAGTATTGAGTCTGACCAACTAATCACCCAACTTTCTGTGTATTGTAGCAGTAGTAATTGGGAAACCTGAAAATCCCAATGATTTTTGTTCTGAACATCTTTGTTTTGTTTGCAATATTGTTATATGAACAAACTTGAAAAATTACCAACACGTTGAAAAGAAATGTTCCATTAAACACAAAAGATAGTTCTTGCTGATTTTAGGAAAAGTTGAACATACTATTAAAGGAGGCAATTTCTCAGCCTTGGTTCTTTTGTCCAATTTTGCCTTATCTATATCTTTTTCACACACATACACACTCTCTCTCTCTCTCTTTTTCTTTTTCTGAGACAGAGTCTCATTATATTGCCCTTGGTAGAGTGCTGTGGCATCACAGCTCACAGCAACTTCAAACTCTTGGGCTTAAGCGATTCTCTTGCCTCAGCCTCCCCAAGTACCTGGGACTGCAGGTGCCTGCCACAACACCTGGCTGTTTTTTGTTGCAGTTGTCATTGTTGTTTAGCTGGCTCAGGCTGGGTTCAAATCCACTAGCCTCGGTGTATGTGGCCGATGCCGTAACCGCTGTGCTACAGGCATCGAGCCGACACTCTGTCTCTACATTTTTCTATTTTTATTCAGAGCATTTAATACTACTTTAACATTAACTTGTTTATTAATTTTGTTTACCATCTGGTTTCCCCCAGGAGAATGTAAGTTCCATGAGGGTAGGGATTTTGTCTCTTTTGTTCACTGTTAACGTCCCCAGGTTCTAGGGGTTGGGCATGGTTGTTTTTAGGGTGCTATTTTTCTGTCTACCACAATCCTTCAGGAGTCTGGGCAGCTTTGGAACAGAAACTTTCTTTGTCATCTTTTAGGGTGCTATTTTTCTGTCTACCACAATCCTTTAGGAGTCTGGGCAGCTTTAGCACAGAAACTGTTTCTTTGTCATCTTTTTGTCTATACCATAGAACAGTGTCCCAGCACATATTAAAGGTTTAGTAAATAGAGGCATGAATGTATATATGAATTAATGTATAATAATTACATATTAATTAATATTAATAAGTATCCTCTATCCATATAGAACACTATCTCAAGGAGCATATAATTTATTATTTTAAAAATTTTCAACAATTATATATATAAAATAATATTTAGGCAAACTATATAATTGTTTAAGTGTATAATTGTTTAAAGCAGACTTCTGTTAAGAAGAAGAGTTAAGATGACAGAGGATTACATGTTAAGGTTGACTGATGTGTATGTTAGGAAGTAAGGTAGGCTAATGAAACTCTAAATATAATTTTTATGTAATTGTTATTTTTAGTAAACTTGGTACATAAAGATTTTCTTTTCTTTTGAGACAGAGTCTCACTTTGTCACCCTTGGTAGAGTGCTGTGGCATCATAGCTCACAGCAACCTCAAACTCTTGGGCTCAAGTGATTCTCTTGCCTCAGCTTCCCAAGTAGCTGGGACTATAGGTGCCCGCCACAACGCCCGACTATTTTTAGAAACAGGGTCTTGCTTTGGCTCAGGCTGGTCTCAAACCTGTGAGCACGGGCAGTCCATCCACCTCGGCCTCTAAAATTGATACATAAACATTTTCTAAACCTCTTCAGACTAGTAACAAGAAGAAAAAATTATAACATAAGAAAAAATGTCCAACCCAGAACTTATCTTTAGAGGCAACGTGAATATACTGCATGTCTATGGTTGCTCTAATAGACACAGCTTATCATTTTTATGTAGTTTCTGTATTGAACCATATAATTGTTATAATTGTAGCATATGTATTAGAATTCTCTACTAGTAATGATTCAATATATATTACTACCCCTTTGAAAATAGGAGTTAAACTTGAAGTATTACAAACAAAAGTTTCTTTTGAAGTTTATAACTGCTTTTCCGAAATTGTTGAAAGATTTTTGTTCTGCCTAAGTGTTTGATAACAATCTCAAATTTAATGACCTTTTCTTATTTTGTTATTATCTAATGAAAAAGAATATGTAAAAATCACAAATTTTAAAATATGTCAATATCTGAAAATAAAGGTATGTAGTCTTCTAAAATGTTTGAAAATTCATCAGTAGTTTATCCGTTATTGAAACTAAGAAAGAATAGAATAAGTAAATACCAAAAAGCATATTAAAATCAATGCAAGAGGCCCTGAGTAATAGACTATATTATCTCTAATTTTTTTTACGTCAGTGGTATATTTAGAAAAGATGATGGTATCAACATTGAGAATGTTAAAGAACAATCACATTCACTATTAACAATATCAGAAACTGTCATGTATTTTTTAATGTAATCTCTAAGGGTTACATGTAAAGAATCTTTTAATTAAATTTGTTAACTTCATTAAAGTATTCTGCATTGAATACTTTAGAATTGATACATAAAGGCCCCAAACCCTCCAGTGTGCATTTCATTTGCACCTATCCTTCTTAATTTTAAAGGCCATTGTTGTAATACTGAGTTCATAATAACATTTCCATCTACGTAATTGAGTAAATGCATCTCATTGTAGATCAGCAATAGCTATTTTATGCTGCTTGTTTTTCATGATCTAATTGCAAATCTGCCCTCATGTCTATCGGTTTTACTGCTTAGATTATGCAGTTGTCTCGGACGGTTGCGCTAGCATTACTTGGAGGAGGGTGTGGTGGTCTGATTAATAGGGTATATAGTGTGGAGAAAAGTGTGAAAAGGGTAAATCCTTAAGAGTAAATGTCTTTCTGGGAAGTCTTTATGCAAAAAACTTGTTGAGATCTATTTGGGAAATTTGGGGCACTTGTTTATTATCAGTATTATGGCTTAGTGTTAAAAAATTTGAATATTTATAAAAGACTTTCCAAGGATAGTGATATTTTTACACAGTCTCTAATTTTATAAATTTCATTCTCAATAAATACAATTAAGTTGTATATACTGAGATAGCCCATGTCATGAATGGAAAAAAAATAATGTGTGGCTTACTTTATAAAGAAATTATTTGTAAAGATCACAATCTAAATAGACAAAAGGATACAAGTAAAACTTAATACTTCACCCCTTTGTCTATACCTTATATGATTTTAAAATAAAACAAAATCAAAACTGTGCTGCAAAGTATTCCTTTCTAATCTGAAGAAATAATATTTCCTGAGGTTAGTGATATTTTTCGTGTGTTGTGGTCCCTGTTGCATGCCCCAGTGATGGACCTAAACAGGAGTGCCAGGGGGACACATAGTAGGGAAAGTGGAGCAGGGAGGGCAGAATATGGCAGGGTAAGAAAATACTCACCTTTTTTAAGGTAAGAGAAGACTGGTTTTCTAGAAAACTCAGGACTACTAACAAAGAAGATGCTCATTTGTAAGTTGATTTCAGGGCTTAGTGGGAAAAAGGAGATTGGGAAAGAGTAGCTCTAATTAGGTTAAAGTGTTTGCCTGTGGTAATATAGGGTGCTCATGGATGGGTGAGTGCTGCTTGAGATAACTCATGAAAAGCTATATGCACAAATAACCAGTCACTAGCACTAGTATATTTGGAAACATGACCTATTAGAAACCCTGTACCTTAACTTATGAAATGTATTACAAAACCTAATAGGAGGCTCGGCTCCTATAGCTCAAGCAGCTAAGGCACCAGCCACATAACCAGACCTGGTGGGTTCAAATCTAGCCCGGGCCTACCAAACAACAATGACTACAACCAAAAAAAAAAAAAAAAAATAGACGGGCATTGTGGTGGGCACCTGTAATCCCAGTTACTTGGGAGGCTGAGGCAAGAGAATCGCTTAAGCCCAAGAGTTGGAGATTGCTGTGAGCTGTGACACCACTGCACTCTACCCAGGGCGATAGCTTGAGACTCTGTCTAAAAAAAAAAAAATCTAATAGGTGTCCTAGTCCCAAAAGCGTTTATATGCAGGCACAGAATATCTAAAGAATATAGTATTTCATTCCAGGTACTTTGCTTTAATAACAATGGATGTATGAATTCCTCAAATCATGCAAGTCAATATAGATTTACAATTCCCTTAATATTTCAAATCTATGGGTGGTGTCTGTGGCTCAGTGAGTAGGGCATCCGCCCCATATACCAATGGTGGCAGATTTGAACCCATTCCCAGCCAAACTGTAACAAAAACAACAACAATAAAAAAAATAACCGGGCAAGCCTAGGAGCTGGAGGTTGCTGTGAGCTGTGATGCCATGGCACTCTACCGAGGGCAACAAAGGTGAGACTCTGTCTCTTAAAAAAAAAAAAAAAACTATGCTATACATATATAAATGTAATGTAATGTATTGTTTTCCCACTGAGATGATTTAAAAAAATTTTTATCCAATTGAATAGATAAACATTTATAACTATAGATTAGTCAAATTTCCAGTAAAATTTTACCTATTAATTTAGAAATGAGTTCCTATTTGATATTATAGTTTATATAAATTAATGTATTTGGCTTTGTGCCCATAGCTCAGTAGGTAGGGTGCCAGCCATATACAGCGAGCTGGCAGGTTCGAGCCAGGCCCAGGCCTGCTAAAACAACAATGACAACTGCAACCAAAAATAGCCAGGCATTGTAGTGGGTGCCTGTAGTCCCAGCTACTTGGGAGGTTGAGGCAAGAGAATCACTTAAGCCCAAGACTTGGAGGTTGCTGTGAGCTGTGACGCCATGGCATTCTACCCAAGGAGACACAGTAAGACTGTGTCTCAACAAATAGTAGTAATAATAATAATAAACAAATATATTTGCTTATAAGCTCCATGCAGCCAGGTTTTTGTGTATCTTGTTTATAGCTATACCCCCAGAGCCTAGGACAAGGCCATGTGTTTAGTAGGAGCTCATTAAATATTTTGTGAATTAATTGATGCATTTAGATAGGCAGTAAGATACCCTGTCACTACGCCGAGTAGCATCAGTATTCCACAGCTCTCAGTAAGCCTCATGATCTTGACGATAAGCCGCTAATACTCTACAGTGAACTGTGTTACCAGATGATTTTGCCCAATTGTAGGCTAATGTAAGTGTTGTGAGCATGTTTAAGTTACTCTAGACTAAACTATGATATTCAGTAGGTTAGGTATATTAAATGCATTTTCAGTTTAACAATAGTATTTCAACTTATCATGATGAGTTTATCTGAATGGAACCTCATTGTAAGTTGAGGAGCATCTGTATTTATAAATTCTCTGTCTCTTCTATGAATTTGACTATTATGCCAATATCATATTGATTTTATTACATTGGCATGATAGTACATTCAAACACACATATACGCAGGGTAGTGAAGATAATACCATTTATTGAGAGCCAATATATATATATATTTTTTACAGATGAGAAAACAGATACTGTTCTTTTTTTATTTTTATTTTTTGAGAGAGAGTCTTATTTTGCTGCCCTTAGTAGAGTGCCATGGCATCACAGGTCATAGCAACCTCAAACTCTTGGGCATAAGCAGTTCTTTTGCCTCAGTCTCCCAGTAGCTGGGACTACAGGTGCCCTCCACAACACCCGGCTGTTTTCTTTATTGTTGTTGTTGCAGTTGTCATTGTTGTTTTAGTAGGCCCGGGCCCACTAGCACCCTACCCACTGAGCTACGGGTGCTGCCAACAGACACTGTTCTAAGTTTTACTTGTCCAATATTTTATGTATAACTAAGTAGGATTAAAAAATTTAATCAAAGCACTTTCCACTGTGCCAAAATGAAATGTTTGATGAAAAGTATTTTGAAAACAAAGATATTTACAAACTGATGATGGTTATTTATGATCATCATCTCAACAGCAGCATCTCTGAATTTTACTTAAAAACAATGTAATGGTTAATGTACAATAAAACTTGCACTAGTTATTTAAAACAGAGCAATTCTATTTTCATGAGAGAACAACATTCATATCCAACGTCTGCTAATAAAAGTTTGCAATGCAAGAATTACTGCAAAAAGTTTGGATACTGTCTTCAAATTCCAAAAGCAAGGTATACCTCATGGAGCCTCAGTTACTTCTCTGCTCACAACTCTCCAACTGCATCCATCTTGCGATCAAATTGAAAAATCTTTTCTCCAACCACTGTTGATCTCAACTCCCACCATTCTCTGCTTCTCTCCAACTCACCTTTCCTCTGCAGCCTTAGTAGTCTCCCTGAGGGTCTGTGAACTCACTAAGCAGACTCCTGTCTCAGGGCCTTTATGCTTTTGCACCATATGCCTGTACTGCTCTTTCCCACATCCTCAAAGAACCATAGAATTGCTTCCTCACTTCCATCTGTTCTCTGCCCAAATGTTATCTTTTGTGTGTGTGTGTGTCAGAAAGATCTTCCCTGATCATTCTATATAAATACACATACATAGAAGAGAGAAGTTTGCCCCATCCTTACTCTACATACACTCTATTTCCTATGACCTGTTTTATGTTTCCTTATTCTTGATGAGAGTAGAGACTTTGTTTTATTCTTTTATAGCTAAGCCTTAGGAGCTAAAAGAATGCTTGACTTACATTGACATTCAAATATTTGGTGATTGAAATAATAAATGAATGAATTAGTAACATGTAGTACCCACCTGACAAGTTGGTTAATAAAATTAAGTGTTGGCTCGGTGCCTACAGCCACATACACCTGAGCTGGTGGGTTTTAATCCAGTCCAGGCCCACCAAACAACAATGACAGCTGCAACCAAAAAATAGCTGGACATTGTGGTGGGCACCTGTAGTCCCAGCTACTTGGGAGGCAGAGGCAAAAGAATTGCTTAAGCCCGAGAGTTTGAGGTTGCTGTGAGCTGTGACGCCACAGCACTCTACCTAGGGTGACAGCTTGAGGCTCTGTCTCAAAAAAAAGAGTTGACAACATGTAAAGTACCTTGCACATAAAGAAAACAAAAGTGTTATTTCAAGTTATGGCCTACGAATAAAATGTTAGAAATACTTTTTATTCTTAACAAATCTCAATAATTGGTTCTTTAAAACATTTTTTTTTTAGAACAGAAGAAAGTTAAAAAACCCAAACCTGAATTTCCTGTATATACACCTTTAGAAAATACATATATTCACTCTTATGATCATGGAGCTTCCATTGAAGAAATTGAGGAACAAGTGGATGATTGGCTGGAAAACAGGAACAGAACACAGAAAAAACAGGTAAGCAAACTTTTTATAAGTTGTTTTGAGTAAAACACAGAAAAATATATAAAGTACAGGCAGATCTTGCTTTATTGTGCTTCATAAATATTATGTATTTTACAAATTGAAGTTTTGTGGCAACACATGATTGAATAAGTCTTTGGGTGACATTTTCCAACAGCATGTGATCACTTTGTGTCTCTATGTAATATTTTGTTAATTATCTGATAATTTCAAACTTAATGCTTAAGCTGAGTGAGAAAAGCTGAGATAAACTGAAAAGTGAGGCCTCTTCTGCCAAACAGCAAAGTTGTAATGGCAAAGGAAATAGTCTTGAAGGAAACTGAAAGTGCTCCTCCAGTGAATACATGAATGATGTGGAAACAAAACAGACTTATTACTGATACAGAGAAGTTGAATGGTCTGGATACAATTTTCAAACCAGGCAGAACATTCCCTTATGCCAAAGCTTAATCCAAAGCAAGACCTAACTTTCTTTAATTCTATTAATATAAAGGCTGAGAGAGGTGAGGAAGTGGCAGAAGAAAAGTTGGAATCTAGCAGAGGTGGGTTCATGATGTTTAAGGAAAGAAACCATCTCTGTGACATAAAGTGCAAGGTGAAACAGCAAGTGTTGATGGAGGAGCTGCAGTAAGTTATTAAGATCTAGCTAAGATAATTAATGTAGGTGGCTACACTGAACAACAGATTTTCATTGTAGGTGAAACAGCCTTCTCTTGGAACAGGATGTTTTCATTTTTTATAGCAATAAAGTATTTTGAAATCAAGGCATGTACGTTACTTTTACACATAATGCTATTACACCCTTAATAGCCTATTACAGTGTAGTCATAACTTTTAAATGCAATAGTGACCAAACAATTTATGTGACTCCCTTTATTGCAATATTCATTTTATCATGGTGGACTAGAACCAAAACTGCAGTATCTTGAGAGATGCATGTATAGGTGCTCAATTAACTATCACCAAGTGAACTCTGTTGCTAAGATTGCCAATGGCCAGAATCCTTCCCCATGCTTTCTCCTGGCTACTAACTTCCCTTTCCTCCATGAAGAGTGACAACATGTTCTGACTTGTAACATCAAAGGTAGTTTGCCTGCTTTTTGTGAAGTTTATAAGTAGAATTATTTCTTATGTACTCCTTTGTGTCTGATATTCTCTATTCAGTTTTATATTTTAGAGATTTATCCATGATTGCATATAGCAATATTTTATTTTCATTATTATATAATAGTTATTTATAAATATAGCATAATTTACTGTGGTTGGAGAGGTGTAGTATTTCCAGTTTAGATCTATAATAATTATGTAGAACTTCACTTGACTTTTGTATAATAATCTTATATCCAGCAATCTTGCTAATTTCCTTTTTAAGTCTAATGATTTCTGTGTTTATTATCTATTTTTTTTGTTTGTTCTTCATAGAATCTCCAATACAATGTAGAACATAAATGGTGACAGGTGTCCTTATTTCATTCCTAATCTTGAAGCAAGCTTTCAACATGAAAATTATTTCATTATTGAAATTATTTTTTAACTAAGCTTTTATCATTTCACTATTAAATATGTATGTTATAGCTTTTTGTAACTTTTTTTCTAATACTTCACAGAACATAAAATTTATCATGTAAAAGTTCACACTTCATTGGTTTTTACTATGTTTTTACTATGTTTGCATTACTGGAAATTTGAAAATATATTCATCACACACACCCCAAAAGACTGTGTACCTATGAGTAGTTAGTTCCAAGTCTCTGCTTTCCACTCCCCTGACAACCCCTAGACTACTTTCTATCGATTTTTCTATTCTGAACATCTGATGTATTTGGAATCATACAATATGTGGCCTTTTATGTTTCTCTTCTTTAATTTGACATAATGTTTTCAAGGCTCATTGATGTTGTAGCATGTAACTACTTCATTTGTTTTTATGGCTAAATAAATTCCATTGTATGTTTATATTGCATATTATTTTGACATATTTGATTTAGCTTTTTGGCTATGATAAATAAAGGTGCTATGAACATTCTTATGTAAGTCTGTGTGGACATCTAGCATCTTAATTTATATCAATCTAGTTAGAGTCAATGCAAATTTAGTTTCAGTAGTATACAAAAATTTTGCTCCTATATAGATAGCTCTGTCCCCCCCATGCCTGTTGTTACTATTATTTATTACTGTCATAAATTACCTGCTCATCAGCCTAGATTTATAATTTTTGCTTTATGCAGTTGTATTTTGGTTAAGATAAAAGGAATTACAGATGAAAAATGCCTATATACTGTCCTTTATGTTTACCTATGTAGATATATTGCCTGGTGGTTATTTTTTCATGTGGAGTTGAGTTACTGTTTAATTTTTTTTCATTTTATTCTGAGTGACTCATTTTAGCATTTGTTGTAGGGAAGGCATGCTAGTTTAATGATGAGCATTTGTTGTAGGGAAGGCATGCTAGTTTAGTGATGAGCTGTCTTCCACTCCCCCAAGTTACTGCACTTTTCAATTCTAGAATTTCTATTTTGCTCCTTTTAGCAATTTTAATCTATTGATTTCTTACTTTGGTAACCAGTTGTTCTCATATTTTCATTTAATCCCAGTAATGGGATTACTGGATCTAATGGTAGATCTACTTTTAGTTCTTTCAGAAATGTCCATACTGTTTTCCATAGAGGTTATGCTAATTTACATTCCCACCAAAATGTATAAACGTTCCCTTTTCACCACATCCATGTCAATATCTATTTTTTTTTTTTTTTTTTTTTTTTTTTTTTTTTAGTTTTTAATAACAGCCATTCTGACTGGATAAAGTGGTATCTCACTGTGGTTTTAATTTGCATTTGCCTGATAATTAGTGATATTGAACTTTTTTTCATGTTTCTTGGCCATTTGTATATCTTCTTTTCAAAAGTGTTTGTTTGTGTCATCTTCCCACTTTTTAATGGGGTAATTTGATTTTTTTTCTTGCTGATTTGTTGGAGTTCATTGTAGATTCCAGATATTAGTTCTTTGTCAGATGTATAGTTTGTATTTTCTCCCATTCAGTAGGTTGTCTGTTTACTTTCTTGCTTACTTCCTTTGCTGTGCAGAAGTTTTTGGGTAAGTCCCATTTATTTATTTTTGGTTTTGTGCATTTGTTTTTGGGTCTTAGTCATACATTCTGTGCCTAGGTCAGTATTGAGAATAGTTTTTCCTAGGTTTTCTTGTAGAATTTTTGTGGCGTGAGGTCTTTAGTCTATCCTGAGTTAAATTTTTTTATGATGAGAGTTAGGGATCTAGTTTCATGTGCCTGAATGTGGCTCTCCAATTTCCCAGCACCATTTATTGCATAGAGTGTCCTTTCTCCAGTGCATGTTTTTTGTCTGCTTTGTCAAAGATCAGTTGGTTGTAGGTATATGGCTTGATTTCTGACTTCTCTGTTCTGCTCCATTCAACTTTGTGCTTACTTTTATACCAATACCATGCTGTTTTGGTTACTATTGCCTTATAGTATAATTTGAAGTCAGGAAATGTGATACCTCCAGATTTGTTCTTTTTGCTTAAGATTGCCTTGACTGTATGTGTTCTTTTTGCCTCCATATGAATTTTAGAATTATTTTTTCTAATTCTGAGGAAAAATTATGTTGGTATTTTGATAGGATCTATATTGGATCTGTATATGTCTTTGAACTACATGATCATTTTGACACATTGATTTTTCTAATCCATCAGCATGGGATATTTTCCATTTGTTTGTGTCCTCTATGATTTCTTTCGTCAGTTTTTTGTAGTTGGACCTTTTGGAGTTTAAATCTGCCATATTACTATTTGGGGGGGGGAGCTTTCTTTTTGCTTTTGTCTTTGCCCTTTGTACTTTTTCTCTCTTATATTTTGACTTTTCTAGAATTGACTGATTACTTTTTTTTTTTTTTTTGTAGAGACAGAGTCTCACTTTATCGCCCTGGGTAGAGTGCCATGGTGCCACACTGCTCACAGCAACCTCCAGTTCCTGGGTTTTGGCGATTCTTTTGCCTCAGCCTCCCCAGTAGCTGGGACTACAGGCACCCGCCACAATGCCCAGCTATTTTTTTTTCTGTGGTTGCAATTTGGCCGGGGCCGGGTTTGAACCTGCCACCTTTGGTATATGGGGCCAGAGCCCCGCTTACTGAGCCACAGGCACCTCCCTGATTACTTTTTAATATTTCTTTTTTTCTTCATGTTCTAAGTTTTTCTCATTTTTTATACTCTATCTCTCCTGTTTAACAGCTTTATTTTTGATATACAAATGATATCAAATGAACTATGCATATTTAAAGTGTACCATTTCAAGCATTTTGACATATACCTACGATTGTGTTATCAGAACCAAGATATTGAATATTTATCTCTGTCCCACAAGTTTTCTTATTCCCCTTTGTAACCCATTATTTTCAATCCTCCACCTGTATCTAGGCAACCACTGATATGCTTTCTATTACTGTAGATTAGTTTGCTTGAGCTTGCATATTATTTATATGGTATCAGATAGTGTATTCTCTATTTTTCTGACTTCTTTTACTAAACAAAAGTTTGAAATTTATCCATGTTTATTCATATATCAGTATTTTGTTCTTTTTAGTGGTAAACAATAGTCTATTGTGTGCATAAATACATTCTTTAAATCTACTCACCAGTGATGGACATTTGGTTTGTTCCTAAATAAATCTACTGTAAAGATTCACGTGCAGGTCTTTATATGGACTTTCATTTCATTTGCTCTCATTTTTCTTGGGTAAATGCCATGTAGTAGAATGCGTGGAAGGTGTAATAGAAATAGGCTAAGTATTTAATGCCAAACTATTTTTCAAAGTAGCTGTTTATTTTTTCATTCCCATCAGCAATGTATAAGAGTTGCAGTTGCATCACATCCTGGCCTATGCTTGTATCATCCTTCTCTTTAGACTTAGCCCATAAATGTAGCCCATATTAATAGACGAGGGGGGTATCTCATTTTTGATTCTGATTTTCAGTTCTTTGACGATAAATAATACTGAGCGTCTTTTCATGTGTTTATTTACCATTTGAATATCTTCTTTTATGAAGTATCTGTTGAAGTTTGTTGCCCAATTTGTCTTATTATTAAGTTTTAAAGTTCTTTTTACATTTTAAATAAAAATTTTATGTCACCTGTGTGTTTTACAATACATGGCTTGCATTTTCTTTTAGTAAAGGTTATCTTTTGAACAGCAAGTGTTAATAGTTGTTCGGTTTATTTAATTTTTTCTTTTGTACTAAGTCCTTCTTTATGTCCTAATTAGGATATCTTTGATAAACCCAAAGTCACTAAGATTTTCTTCTGTTTCCTTCTAGAACTTTTACAGTTTTGTTAGTACATTTAGGTCTATGATCAATTTCAGGTTCTTTTGCATATAGTGAAATACAAGGATCAAAATTCATACTTTTTTTTACATGTGACTATTCAGTATTCTGGTGCCATTGTTGAATTATCATGGTAGCTTATTTCAAAATCATTTGAGCATCTATACATTGGTTTTTTTCTGGACTTTATACTGTTCTATTAATCTGTATGTCTACATTTATACCAATACAATATTGTCCAAATTACTTTAGCTATTCTATTTGGAATTATCTGCATTTCTATATAATATTTACAATCAGGTTGTCGTTTTCTACAAAATATTTTACTGGCAGTTGGACGGTAGTTGCAATGGGGGAATTGCATCAGTTTGGGTAGAATTGGCATGCTAGCAATATTGAGTCTTCTGATTCATGAAAGTAGTATATCTCTCATTCCATTTTAGGTCTTTAATTTCTCTCAGGAATATCTTTTGTTAAATTTATATCTAAATATTTTCTATTTTTATACTGTTACAATATGATATTTTAAATTTTATTTATTTATTTTTTTTTTAAGAGGCAGAGTCTCACTTTGTCACCCTCAGTAGAGTGCTATGGTGTCATAGCTCACAGCAACCTCCAACTCCTGGGCTTAGGCGATTCCCTTGCCTCAGCCTCCCAAGTAGCTGGGACCACAGGCACCCGCCACAACGCCTGGCTATTTTTTATTGCAGTTTGGCCAGGGCCAGGTTTGAACCCACCACCCTCAGTATATGGGGCCAGTGCCCTACTCATTGAGCCATAGGCACTGCCCTAAATTTAAATTTCTTAATTTTTTGCTAAAATGTAGAAATATACAAAAAGAAATTCAGTTGATTTTTGTATACTCACCTTTTATCCTACAACTTTACTGCACTTACTTATTACTACTAGTTGCTTTTTTTGTAGTTTCCTTGGGATTTTCTATGTGGATAATTATGTTGCCTGCAAGTAGAGATGGGTTCATTTCTTCCTTTCCAATTTATTTTTTTGCGTGTGGTGTGTGTGTGTGTGTAGAAAGAGAGAAACAGATGTATTTTTGATTGGATAGGCCCTCTAAATCATGGTTTATTTGAAGTGGTAAGAGAAGACATCTTTGTCTAATTCTTGATGTCAAGAAAGTATTTAGTCTTTCACCACCAATTATGATGTTAACTCTAGGCTTTTAACAGATGCTCTTAATCAAGATGAGGAAAATCCCTTCTATTTCTAGTTTGGTGAGAGTTTTTTGTTTTGTTAACATGAATGATTTTTTTATCATATTCAATTTTTGTCATTTTTTTCCTATATCTAATAGGATGATTATAAGGTCTTTCTCTTTTATCTGTTGATAGAGTGGATTATATTGATAGATTTTTAAATGTTAAAACTGCCATTAATTCTTGGGATAAACTTCATTTGGTCATTACATGTTATCATTTTCATATATTGTTAATTTAGTGTGCAAATATTCTTTTCAATATTTCTTATGTGAGCTTTGATGGTTTGTGTCTTGGAAGGGGTTTAACCATTTCATTTAAATTGTTGAGTGTACTAACATGAGTTGTTTCAAATATCCCCTTATTATTTTAATATCTGTAGAATTTGTGGTGATGTTTCCTCTTTTATTTCTGATATTGTTAATTTGTATTTTCTCTGTTTCATTTCTGGTCAGGCTCTCTAGAGATACATCCATGTTACTAATCTTTAAAAATTGGCTTTTAGGGCCCGATGCAGTGGTTCATGCCAATGAATCTAGAACTCTAGTAGGCCAAGGTAAAGGATCCCTTGAACTCAGGAGTCTGAGACTACCTGAGCAAGAGTGAGACCCTATCTCTACTAAAAATAGAAAAAAATTAGCCAGGTGTTGTGGCGGGCACCAGTAGTCCTAGTCACTCAGGGAGGCTGAGGCAGGAGGGCGGCTTGAACCTAGGAGTTTGAGTTTGCTGTGAGCTAGGCCTATGCCACTGCACTCTAGACTGGGGAAATAGAGTGAAACTGTCTCAGAAAGGGAGGGAGGGAGGGAGAGAGGGAGGAAGGGAGGAAGGAAGGAAGGAAGGAAGGAAGGAAGGAAGGAAGGAAGGAAGGAAGGAAGGAAGATCAGCTTTTGCTTTCCTTGATTTTTCTCTACATATAATATATCATTGATTTCTGCTCTCATATTGTTTCCTGACTTCTACTTAATTTAAATTTAACTTGCTCTTCTTTTTTCCAGTTTAAGCTAGATTAGGTTATTGATTTGAAACCTTCTTTCTTTTCTAAGTGTTAATAATTTCCTTTTTTTTTTGGAGACAGAGTATCACTTTGTCACACTTGATAGAGTGCCATAGTGTAATAGCTCACAGCCACCTCAAACTCTTGGGCTTACTTGATTCTCTTGCCTCAACCTCCCAAGTAGGTGGGACTACAGGCAGCTGCCACAATGCCTATTTTTAGAGATAGAGTCTCGTTCTGGCTCAGGCTGGTCTCGAACAGTCCACCCACCTTGGCCTCCCCAGTGCTGGGATTACAGGTGTGAGCCACTATGCCCAGCCTGTAGTTTACCTTTTATGTATTTATAAGATTTTTATTATGTTTTAGCTATATCCCACAAATGTTAAAATAACATTTTCATTTTTATTCAAATTAAAACATTCTAATTTCCTTTGTGATTTGACTCATTTTTTATTGTTTTGTTTGGGTTTTTTTTTATAGAGACAGAGTCTCACTTTTATCACCCTCAGTAGAGTGCCGTGGCATCACACAGCTCACAGCAACCTCCAGCTCCTGGGCTTAGGCAATTCTCTTGCCTCAGCCTCCCGAGTAACTGGGACTACAGGCAACCGCTACAACGCCTGGCTATTTTTTTGTTGCAGTTCGGCCAGGGCTGGGTTTGAACCCACCACCCTCAGCATATGGGGCCAGCGCCCTACCCACTGAGCCACAGGCACTGCCCTCATGTTTTGTTTTTTATAAATGGTATTTTGCATATATCTTTCTCATAGTGCCTCTTATTTGCATATAGTTTTTATTGTCATTTAAATGTTAATGGTTTTTTGGCTCAGAGCCCATAGCTCAGTGGCTGGGGTGCCAGCCACATACACTGGAGCCGGCAAATTCAAATCCCAGCCCGGGTCTGCCAAACAACAACAACCACAACCAAGCTGGGCATTGTGGCGGGCTCCTGTAGTCCCAGCTACTCGAGAGGCTGAGGCAAGAGACTTGCTTAAGCCCAAGAATTTGAGGTTGCTGTGAACTGTGATGCCATAGCAACTCTACTGGGGACGACAAAGTGGGACTGTCTCAAAAATATTAATGGTTTTTGAAATTTTAGATGAAATATAAATTGATTTATATTTAGTATTATTACTGATATTTTCAGGTTTAAATTTATCATCTTAGTGTTTGCTTTCTCTTTGTCCTTTTTTTGTATTTTCTTCTCTTCCTTTTGGATTGATTATTATTTAGTATTTTACTTCTATATCTTGATATACTTTATTTTATTTTATTTTATTTTATTTTATTTTATTTTATTTTATTTTATTTTATTTTAATTTTATTTAATTTTATTTTATTTTATTTTATTTTATTTTATTTTATTTTATTTTATTTTATTTTATTTTATTTTATAGACAGTCTTACTTGGTCACCTTCAGTAGAATGCTATGGCGTCATAGCTCACAGCAACTTCAAATTCTTGGGCTCACTCTATCCTCTCGCCTCAGCTTCCCAAGTAGCTGGGACTACAGGCACCTGCCACAACGCCTGGCTTGTTTTAGAGATGGGGTCTCCCTCTTGCTCAGGCTGGTCTTGAACTTCTGAGCTCAGGCAATCCACCCACCTCGACCTCCCAGAGTGTTGTGATTATAGGTGTGAGCCACAGCACCTGGTCCTACTTTATTTTTAGTGGGGCATCTATTGTAGTTTTATATGAATTTCTTTCCACTTCCTAGATAATGCAATGATCTTAGACCCTTTACTTAATCTGTTTTCCTCCTGCCTTTTGAGTTAGTGGTTGATTACACACCCCCAACATTCATGTTAAAGTCCTTACCCTCATTGCTTCAGAAGGTGGCCTTATTTAGAAATAGGATTATTATAAATGTAATTAAATGAGGTTATATGGGAGTTTTTATCTGTAGAACTGTGTGGTTGAATAGCATTTGCTTTCCTAGATTCCTTTGTTTTAATGCCTTTATTTTTTCACTAGAATTTTTATCTGTGGTTTGTGTGGTTGAACTTACCGTGGAAATGTACACACGTTTGCCTCTTAGTATTTGTTAAATTGATCAAGTGCTCAGTTTATTTTGGTTACTTCTGCTGAGAAAGGCTAATGGAGGAGTGGGAAACAAAATACTACTATACTTTTTTGTTTTGTTTTGTTTTGTTTTTTCATTCCTCATCTTATTTTATTTTATTTTATTTTATTTTATTTTATTTTATTTTATTTTATTTTATTTTATTATTAAATCATAGCTGTGTACATTAATGCCATCATGGGGCATCATACACTGGTTTTATAGACCATTTGACACATTTTCATCACACTGGTTAATATAGCCTTCCTGGCATTTTCTTAGTTATTGTGTTAAGACATTTACATTCTACATTTACTAAGTTTCACATGTACTCTTGTAAGATGCACCGCAGGTGTAAGCCCACCAATCACCCTCCCTCCGCCCATACTACTAGACTTTTAAAGTTGGGGAATCTAAATTCTAGTTTTAACATCATTATTTGTTATCTGTGTGATCTGGGTTTTAGTTTTCTCATCATTTATCACCTTACAACAAGTGTGAAATTATCTGCTTTTTTTTTTTTTTACCTTGGAGATAAGAAAATATATGTTTAAAAACCTTTATAAACTGAGAAAACCTAAAATAAAGTTTTCCTCTTATTCTATCCTGTTTTGGATCTGCTGTAATTTTCAAAGTGTTCATCTATATTTAAATTTTTCTTTTGTCCTTTTCATTAGTATAAACCAAATGAAGATAAGTATATATCCCAGTTATCTTCTCTGCTCTTTGTACTAAGAAGTTGATTCTCCAGGAATTCCTCTGTTAGTCTCCTTAACTAGTTTTTTTTTTTTTTTTTTTTAATTTATTTATTTTTATTGTTAAATCATAGCTATGTACATTAGTGCAATCAAGGGGTACAATGTGCTGGTTTCATATACAATCTGAAATATTCTCATCAAACTGTTCAACGTAGCCTTCATGGCATTTTCTTAGTTACTGTATGTAGG
>CAUYPK010058580.1:0-44881 GCA_963574355.1 Loris lydekkerianus | reverse complement strand
TTTTTTTTTTTTTTTCAAGAAAAAAATGCTTTTATTCCCCCCAACTCCAAACCCACCTTAAAGTCCTTTTGTTCTGGGTCTCATATTCCAGCCAGGAATGACCTTGCATTCCTACATCATTTCTGTTTGAAGATTCAATTGGTACCGTCAAGTACACGGTGTCATTTATTAAAACATTTTTCTAATTCTACAAGAAGGAATAAAATGTTGGCATCAAAAGCACAGAGTCACAGGCAGAGAATGGCTACAATGTATTGTATCTGTTGCAGTAATGATGTGAAAGGGTCGGGAATAAGAGAAAGAACATTTCCTTAGGAATTAAAAGTCTGTGTGTGACTTATCTTGTAGGAGAGGAACAGAAGACTAGATCATTATAAGAACTGAAGAAATATTTCACAACCTGTCAATGAGTTCTAGAAAAAGAAAATTCAATAATTTGTCTACCTTATTCAGAAGGGAATGAGGGAAAATGTAAAACAAACAAACAAAAAAAGACCACAAAACTAAAAAGTCAATCTTGTCAATGAATGAAGAGAAAATATATTGAAAACTTTAAAAATAAGCACTGGGTATTTTTCCTGGGGTTCTAAAGAAATTAAAGCAAATTTAATGGAAGTTTAAAAATGAGTTTAATAAAATGAAGAAACTCTTACTCCTTTTTCCAAGATTTTCTGGAGTTTTTATGAGTAGGACATGTCGATCAGAAAATGAACGCTTGTTGAATTTTATCTGAGACAAGCCTGACTATTATCTCTCATATTAAATCTTATGACACAGGAGAAAGCTAGAGGAGTGGCGTAAGTTTAAAGTAGGTTTTAGAAACAACATTTTCTACAATGGGCTAAGCAACACTTTCAATGGTTGATTAATCTCAACACAATCTTAGTCATTCTTTACTCTGTTTCTTAGCACATTATTCAATAACTCCAAGTTTTAGTTTTATTTATTTTCTTGAATGTTCATCTGCCCTAACTAGCTAATTATTCTTTATTTCAAAAACAAGACAGAATTATAAAGTAATAGAAATTATAGTTGGGTCAGTAAATATGTAACGGTTGCCAACACAGCACGTAGATAATTATAAAATCTTAGGTCAGTCATATTGCTTGTCTGGGCTGCATTCTGCTCATTTGTGAAAGGTTAGATGAGAACTATGCCAATATTTCTCAACCATTTCCATCAATATATTCCTAATAATATAGGAAATGCAAAGTGATTTGGAAGGGGAGATGAGAAAGAAGTAGACATATATAAGCTTTGACATCTTCACTTAAAATTTACATTCTGCTTCATTCATAATATATTAGTGTATTAAACAATGTTTAACATTGCTTTAATAACAAATAATTATAATATCTGTACTGAACAAAAAATTTTTTTAATTGTGCTGGATTAAAGAGAGTTGTTACTAATGATCAGAGTTAGACAATTTCTCTGCTTTATTTTAAAATCTTTTGACAACTTTGGTTTATATAAATGTAATACATGTGGCAATGATATACTTTTAAACTTTTTGGTAACTTATGACACTGAATAGAAATGATGTGAATATAGAGGAAAATGATATAACACTTTAAGGACTACTCTTGTTGGCAAATTTGAGAAGTAGTTTACTGCTGAGCAGTAAGTTTGCTGTCATCATGTAGTTGATGCAAAACATCTCTAGTCTACCACTTTGTACCTTTCACAGCTCCAGGGAGTATTTCACCAACAGGCAGAGATGGCTAATTTACGTCCTTCCTCACTAGTTCTAACCATATGTAAATGTTAGTCTCATATGACTTATAATATCTATGACCTCTTCATTCAGCTCTCAGGATACATTTCTACTGCTGAGATTTCATTATCAGAATTTTGGCCTGAAGTTATTGATTTAGCTGTAGTTGGACTGATAAAATACCCTCTCACTGAACCAACTTTTGTCATGAACTATATAAATGTGTTTATTTCCTTAAGTTGTAATTACATATAATCTTTTTGTAAAAGGAAAGCAATACATCAACTATGAGTTGGAGAACTATTTGTAATTCATTTTTCTTGCTTGATAATACATAACTGTGAACTCAATTTTAAATTTTGTAATAAGATCATTGAAAGATAACCAAAAGAATCCTCTTTTTGAACACCTTCCTTTTAGTGAGACTGCCCAGTTGTTCTATCTTCCAGAGTATAGACTGGCTACCATTCCCAGAATTTTCCCTCTGATAGAACTGCATATATTTATACATAAGGTTATGGTCTTTTTTTTTTTTTTAAGTCAATATCATGCTTAAAAAAACCCCAAAACAAACAAATTCAAGTATTTTATGATTACTATAATAAAGATGAAACTTTAATTACTAATTTCTACCATATTGTCACTCTAAGATAATGAATGAAATTAACTGTGACTTCCACTTGACCATTCAGGAAGAGCTTTAAGTACATCAATATGCATTGTTAGATTGCGTTTTTTTGAAAAGTTCATTTTTTTTTATTACAAGCCTATTCAATAATACATGTAGCATGAAGATACAACAAATATTAATCTATTATACTTTATAAGCAAAGGGACTACTGAAACTGATTATAAATAAATGTCCATGAGATAACTTTCTTATTAATATTTTCTTAATTATATTCCTTTGCTTACATAATAAACGGTGTTTTTATTTCAAAGTTTGCTTTGTTTTTAAAACATGCCAAAATAATCACTAAATGCTGTTAATGGCTTTTATATTTTTCTTCTTAAATAAGAATCTAAGTACTCCTAGTTCTAGATAGCCGGTTGTTATTTGCATTATTTTGTTAATAATGGTTGAGTTAATGCAATAAGGCCCTTAACTGTCAGACATATTATAAAAGGCCCGTGGAACAAAACCAAATCAGTCATAGTTTTTTAAGATATTAGATTTCCTGTATTCTTCTCAATATGTTGCATATTTATTTCTAGCTAATTTTTAAATTTTTTTACATTCTTTTAAAATAAAGTAATTTTCTATTTAAAATAACTCAATACTTAGAGATAAATTTTCAAAAAACAGATTTTTTGGTATTTTTCTGAGGTTAGAAAACTTAATTTTTCAGGAAGCGTGACCAAGCAAAACCATGTATTTGATAAAAATGAGTTATGAATACAATAAACTGTTATGATGTAGCAGAAGTGTTATGAATACAATGAACTGATTTGATGTTACCAACTTTTCTTGGTGCAAATAAATTGTAAAAAATTATTCATATGATGGTAAAATACCCTGTACCCGCAAAATGTGAATAGCCTTCTCCTGAATCAATCATATGCTTTATTTAGACTATTAAACAAACAAACCAGACTTTGCATTTTCTGTTACATCACACCAGAAACAAACCCTAGGGGCCAGAGCCCCATTGAAGCTGTTCCTGAGTTTTACTTGCACAGAAAAATTTCCACCCTCTAATCTTTAGGTCAAATTCAAGTTCCTAGAGGATTCCTACTGCAGTTTTTCACAAACACTGAAACTTTGCACTTCCCTGGAAAAAGTGATGGGAGTACGGAGTCCCATTATATCATACACTCAAACCCTAAAATCAGATTGTTGTGTGGCTTAATTTAGAGCACATTAATGCAACTAATTTATTATTAGCTGATTGTGTGTGTGTTAGCTACTAATTGTTCCCATTTTCTATTTAGGGAAGTGCATATTTACCATAACTAATAAGACAACATAAACAATGTATTAAGGAAAACTTAATAATTTTTCTCACTCTCTTTCCTCTTCCATGGCCCACTGACATATCACATCTCTTGGGCTAATCTTTCCTTTCACCCTTTTCTTCATATATATACACAGGGTGCCAAAAAAAGTCATACACATCTTCAGGAAGGACAAAACTGTATTAAAATTGTAATAATATATACTGATAACAAAGATGAATATAAGTCACACTGAGCACCTCTTATAATTGCAAAAGTCAAACATGACTTGTGTATTACAAATTTAATACAGGTTTTTCTTTCTTAAAATGTGCATACATTTTATTGTTATCCTCTGTACATAAAATAGATGGAGAGATCTGTCATGTGTATAGGAGTATTGTTATTTATTGTTTTGGTATTATTGCCTTTTATTTACATAATAGATATTCACCCTCAAGCAAGTACACATGGATCTGCTATATCGGATAGCTGTATTGTAGCCATTGAATGGATTACTATATTTATTCAGTCTGCTATTAATAGATAATTTGGTAGCTTGTATTTTTTTTATTATTATTAAATCATAGCTGTGTACATTAGTGCAATCGCCTATACCCATTCTAAGATGCACCATAGATGTGGCCCCACCCATTACCCTCCCTCCACCAAAGCTTGTATGTTTTTGTCAGCACGGGCAGCATTATAATAAATGAACATGGCACATGTTTTGTTGTCTAATTGTTTTTATTTATATAGTACATATAGAGCTGTCAGAAAGACAGTCAGAGATTACACACATACATTTTGTAAGTATTGCCAAATGCTATCAGAATGGTCGATGGGCTTCAGCTCTCACCAGTAGTAGCACTCTCCCAATCTGATTATGCAGGAAAAACTTTTATTATTATTTTAGTCCATATTACTCTGACATTAAGAGGTTTATACTATCTTTTTATAGATTTGGTGGTGATTTTCTATGTGAACTTCTATTAATATTATTTCTTTTTATTCTATTGAGTTAAATGTATCTTAAAAAATCAGTGTGAGAATTTAATCAATACTAGTTGAAAGAAAAATTATAGTTTTTACACATTTACACAGACACAAATTTGATGAACTCTAGGTTAAAATTATTAGGGCATAAGCTTTATAATTTCATAAGTAATCAGATATAAAAAGTGCCCTTACTAAAATGAAATATTTATTCTTAAGCATCAGAGACAAAAGATAAAAGATAAATTGAATATAGTATTGGATAACCCATATAGATTCTTTTATATTATGGGTGAACTTACCTTTATTTGTTATTTTAAAGCCCTTTGCTTCATGGCAGTATTATCACTTACACGGTTTACAAAAAATTGTATTAAATAAAATTGATATGACTCGGGTGGCACCTGTGGCTCAAAGGGGTAGGGCGCCGGCCCCATATGCTGGAGGTGGTGGGTTCACACCCAGCTCCAGCCAAAAACACTACAAAAAAAAAAAAAAAATTGATATGACTCTTTCTTTTATAGATAAGACTATATTTTTTCCATAATTGTATTTCATGACCTAGTATCGCTAGTCAAATTATTACCTGCAGGCTATTCCAGAAAATATCCTAAAGTACAAATGAGCAGTAAAAGAAAAAAATTACATATTTTCACACAATCCATTTAAAGTTCACCAAAAATCTCAAATTAATCAGGCCAAGTGACATAGTAAGTCTATCTTACTTTATAATGTTTCCAGTTATGGCTAATTCTCATGCTTCCCAGAAAGACAAAGGAAAGAAAAAGTCAAATGATTACTGGAAAGATTCATACTGATAAAACCTTTACTAGATAAGAAAGAAAATAAATAAATAAATTTGTACTTTGATGATTTAAACAAATTTTGCAAACTTATTTACATGTTTCATGAGATTTGTGTTATGCAATTAGGTAGTATATGTCTTGAAAATGTTTGATTTGTGTTATGCAATTAGGTAGTATATATCTTGAGAATGTTTTTTCTTTAAATAATAAACCCATTTAAAATACAAATGAAAAACAAACTACATATAAGTATTTAATTGCTTTAAAGTTTGTGATAAAATTATTTTGTCTTTCTTTGGAAATATGTTCTAATTAAATTACTTCTAGAAAGCCTTGATTTGGTATAATTTCAAGCTCCAGGATAGCTCCTAAAATTCAATAAGTAAAAGTTTATAAATTAATTTTAGAACTTAGAAGACCAAAAAATCAGAATAAATGAAAGTATTTATTTATTCAAAATGCTATAGTCCCTTAGAATTTCTCTATTTCCTATTCTGTGTCACACAACATCAGAACCAAATATTATAATACAGATGTCTAAAACTCATACACAGATCTTTCTATTGTCAATATAATTTTACTCAAATTCATGCCCTGAGGTCTATGACTTATAATGTAAAGCTGATAACTGTGTGCTCTGCAGTGGTGGAAGAAAATGACTACAAAGTAGTTTTTTTGTTTTTACACAGTACCTCATCAAATGGAAATAAAGCCACTAGGAACTATTTTGTCCTTGAGCATATGAGAAGGAAAATGAGAAAACTGGAGGATGATTTGAAGGCAGGAGTTCAAAATTATACTGGGCAACATAATGAGTCCTAGTATCTACAAAAAACTTTAAAAATTAGGCAAGCATAGTGGTGTGCACCAGGAGTGCCAGTTACTAGGGAGGCTGAGGCAAGAAAATTACTTGAGCCCAGGAGTTAGAGTAAGCTATGATCACAAGACCACATTCCAGCCTGTGCAAGAGTGAGACTCTGTCAAAAAACTAAAAAACTAGAAAAGAAAGAAAGAGAGAAAGAAGGGAGGGAGTGAAGGAAGAAAGGAAGGAAGAAAGGAAGAAAAGGAAGAAAGAAAAGAAAGGAAGGAAGAAAGGAAAGGGAAAGGAAGAAAAGGAAGGAAAGAAAAAGGAAGAAAAGAAAGGAAGAAAGCTGGAAGGAAGGAAGGAAGGAAAGAAGGAAGGAAGGAAGGAAGGAAGGAAGGAAGGAAGGAAGGAAGGAAGGAAGGAAGAGTTGAGGACCAGTCAAACATAAATATAACTTCTGGTTAGGAAATATTCATAGTATTCACCCTATTAAATGCTGCCATTGTAGTTGACCTTTTCTTTCAGTCATTTTATAGTTAAGAAAGAATACCTCCTCATAAGCACCCAAACAATTAGGGGCAGAAAAATAATGCAGGGGAAATAGTATGATATCAATGATTGTCACTGTCTAAATAGGAATACACATTAAAAGTATACTCTCTCTTTCTTAAGGAGTTAAAAAGTTTAAGTAGAATAAAAACTGAGATTTTGACATCTCCTATGACACTGAGGTCACAGCCTCTGGGAGAAGTCAGGGCAAGGTTTCTTTCAATTTAGAGATTGCCATGAGTTAGTTAGAATGGATGGAAAGGATGTTTAGGTAAGAAATAATAGATAAAGTCCCAGAACTAATGAGAAATTTAAGCTCAATATCTACATTTGAAAGATCTTAGTATTTGAACTACAGATGTAGTTATGTTAATGACATTTGGTAATCCTGAGAATGAATACAGCAATTGCTTTCATTTTTAGTAAAGAAGAACTTTAACAAATGAAACACTTAAGCAATAAAGTATGCTAAAGTATTACTAATGTGTTCCTTAACATGGATACCACTCTTGTTGGAAAGTATTAAAAGTTTTAGTAAAAGAATAAAAACAACAACAAAAAACATTAAGTAGGTCAAGAAATCATAATATTGAAAACTCAAGTTTAGATGTATATGATCATGGTCACTTGATCAAGGATAAAGTAGAACATTTTGTTCTAGATTTTTGTTTGTTTTCATTTAAAACTGATTTTTGAACCAGTTTGCCATGGCACATTGGTGTCCCACGAGAGGATCTTAGATGTGCTGTGAAAAGTTTTAAAGATCATTAATTAAATTCTTTTCAAAAGAAATTCAAAGCATAGTAAGTATATTCTTTTTTAACTTTTTAAAAAATCAACATAATTTCAGTGTGCCACAGAAGTTTAATTATAGGTTCAAGTGTGCCATGAGATAAAAAAAAAGAAAAGGTTGAAAAACCCTGGTTTAAACCATTAAATGGTGGGAAGTTTGAGAGGAGAATAAAATGATAACAAGAGGGAACAAATTTCAATTATTCTAGATTGACTATTTTGTCTTATGCTCACGAGTAAACTACCTTGAATAAGTCAACAAAAAAAAATTTCTTTTTGAAAATCATGCATTTGTATTTTCACATTCAGAAGTGTCCTTTTTTCCCAATTAAAATTAAGTTACATTAAAATCCAAAAACTATTAAAGAATTTCGAAGTAATTATCTCTCTAGCTCATACAGGTGTATAATTCACAGCTATAGAAACTGCCCTCCTCCATTTTATATGTCTCCTGGTTGTCAGTTATAGAAATTGAAATTAATTTTTTAAATTAACTTCATATAACTATGAAGGAAACAACATATATATTACACAATTTATTGTATAATTGGATGCTTAGACTTTCTGAGCCACATTTTTGCTTACATAAATACAGACTCTAAAGTTGTCACTTCTAATAAAAAACTGCTCAAATTCCATAATATTTTACCATGGAATACTATTCAGCCTCCCAAAGATGGAGACTTTACATCCTTTCCATCAACCTGAGGGAACAACACATTCTTCTTAGTAAAAGTATCACAAGAATGGAAAAACAAGTGTCCAATGTACTCAAAACTAGTATGAAGCCAGTAGATGAACTAATACACATCCACACAAGAGAAAAACTCAATTCAATTCAAGCTGGGGGGAGGAGAGGAGAGGGAGAGTGGAGAGAGGAAGAGAGAGGAGGTTTGCGTGCTTCCCCCTAGTGGGCATGATGTAGGGGTACATGGCACACCTCCTGGGTGCAGGACCCAACGACAACAGGGACCTTAGCTAAGAAACACAAACATGTAACCTACTCGTTTATAACCATATACTAATCAGAAATAAAAATACCAATGAAAAATCATTTAATTTCAAAATATTCCATCTTATAACACCTTTTTCCCTCTGAGATTTACTTTAATGTTTTTTATAACCTATAAAAGTAGGTTTCAAAAGTAAATTCAGAAATTTTCAAAAGTAGGGTGGTTCCCATGGCTCAATCAGGTAGGGCGCTGGCCCCATATGCCAGAGGTGGTGGATTCAAACCCAGCCCCGGCCAAAAACTGCAAAAAGGAAAAAAAAAAAAAAAAAAAAAAAAACTTTCAAAAGTAAATTCGACTTCTCCAAATTGTAGTAGAAAACTTGTAAATTGCCATGTCATTGCATCCAGAATTGTCTGAGGAGTAATCTCTTCAGTGTGAGATGCTGACTGATTAAAATGTTATGAAGGATCTGAATGGTAGACATTTCAGAAGTTTCAATGATTAGGAAAAAATGTTCATCAAAAATTATTACGATGTAGTGATTGGTTAAACTTAGAGGAAGTAATAAGAAATTTTAGATTTTCTTAGCTATAATGGGCATTTTACAATTCAGTAAGGGTTGTTTAAAACATTAACCTTTTCAAGATAGATAAAAATACAACAGTCTTTTGACTGACATGATATAGCAAATTGTTTAGAAGGTGTTTTCCATTTGAAATGGTATTTTACTTCAGGAAATTTTAGCGTATGGGGCAAATACATGAAGCAGAAAGAACATAGGCTTTGGCATCAGCCTACCTGGTCACTGGTTTGAAAAATGATCTGTTTTATTTTAAATTTGTAATATGTTTCTACTACTAAAATAAGAAGGTTGTAATTTCTACTTTGAAAGTTGAGGGATATATGCAATAAGAAATATGTAGGTAAATTGGCTGGCAGATAATAAAGTGTTCAGTAAAGGCAAGATTTTATTACTCTCCTGAATGAAGACTAAAAATTACTTATTATTTATTAGAAAAAGTTTGATTTATAAAAGGAAAATCAGTTTTTTTTTTTTTTTTGCAGTTTTTAGCCAGGGCTGGGTTTGAACCTGCCACCTCCAGCATATGGGGCCAGCGCCCTACTCCTTTGAGCCACAGGTGCCACCCCCTTATAAAAGGAAAATTAGAAAATAAATATAAGCTGTCAACATATGACTTCTGTGCATTATGTAGCTACTAAAAATCATGTTAAATAATAAATGACATGGAATATATATATTCTTAATATATTTAAATAATGATAAAAAACATATGTATAGTATGATCCCATTATCATTTTAAAAAGAACAATTTACAAACATATACATATAATTCAAAATATATGAACCAAAAATATTAGTTATGATTACCTCTGGATAAGAGGTGATTTGTTAAAAAAATTATATTGGTTTTCCAAATTATAATTAAACATACATTACTTTTGTAACAGGAAGACACAACAAATGGTATTCTTTTTGTAATCAGAATTCTGATATCAAGTTTCCTATAAAATACATTCTAGGGACATAAGAGTATTGGTTAATTTGGATATACCATTCCCTATTCTTGAAGTTATAGTGAATTGGGGTAATATGTGAGGCAAACATTGTAATCCATTTCAAACATCATTAGAACAGCAAGCCTGGAAATTACTCCTCAGTAACATCAATTGTCAGTATATTACTAAATACATGTTATAAAGGAAAAAAGGGAGATAACCAGAGAACACTGGAATCAAAAGTGATAAAGTAGGGTAGCTTGTGAAAAATAATCCAACCAAATTCAATACATTTTCTCTCCAATGGCATAACAGAATTATTGGACTACAAGATCACCATTAAATAAAGCATGAGATGGGATAACTTATGAAGTCTGCTCACAGAATTGATTCTGAGTTGAAGTGGATGCAATTCTCTTCCTGACACACTGAGGATGGAGAGTAATAAGGCTTGAACAGATATTGAAGGATGAGGAGGTATTTCATAAAACTAGCATGTATTGTAAATTCTACTTTGATTTTACATCTGGTTTGTAGTCTAGCATTGAGTAATATGTAGTGCATTAAGAAAAACAGTTTATACTAATTTGAAAATCCTTACAACTGACACAGAAGTACAAAATATATATATGTCACTGCAAAGCCACTGATGTACAGGTAGTCTAAATAGGCTAAAATTTAAATAAAATTAGATAAAAATTAGATAGACTAAATAGGCTAAAATTTATGGTTACAGGAGGAAGCAGAGGAAAGAGATCACGAGGGAAAAATCTTAGAGAAAGGTATCAGCAGGCACTAAGTAAGAACCTTAACAACCAAAACACTGTGAACTCATCAATCCTCATAGAGGCTCTAAGGTGGGTTTCATTCTCTCCATTTTACAGATGTAGACAATGAGGAACAGAAATATGGTAAGTAATTGGTCCGAAGGCACACATTAAGAGGCAGAACCAAAATTTGTACTACTTGCATGCCTTCCTTGTATCAAATTTCCATAATTCTCTGCATTGTGCTATAGCAATTTGATACAAGTTTAATGTTCCATTTAATCACCAACCTGTTCTCTACCTTTATTGATCCGAACAGCATGATTTAAGGATACTGACATTGAATTTGAATTCCTGGTTATCCCACCTTCAAGAGGAGTGATCTTGGTTAAATCATTTAATTAAAATCTGGTGTCAGTTTCCATATCCCTAAAAAAAAGGAAATGCAATAATCTCTACTATTCTTTCCAGGTTTTATAGATGACTCTTGCCTTAAAGACATTATTTCATATATTTTTTTAAGCAACTTTTAACATGCGTCATATGCGTTCTGGAGGAAGGGATATAAAGGAAATCAAAAGGCCTAAATTAAATTTGATGAGACACTATGATTTGAGCTGGATGACAGAAGTGTGTTGAGTGACTCACCAGGTTGTGCAAGAAACTACCACTTGGTCAAAGGAAAAGAGGCCTGAAGGGGAGGAGCAGGCAGCTTATTGTTGTTGTTGTTGTAAGCCTTTTCTATTCTAAAATTTCTACTATACACTCTTCCCCCAGAAGACAGTACTTTTAGCACTGTAATAGGAGAAGTGTAAAGCTCATATTCTAGAGAATAACAGTATTTTTCAATAACTGTAATAGCTTTGAAGGTGAAATATTCAGCTGCGAGAAAATAAGGAAGAGGAACTTGCAAAGAAAGAGGAGGGAAAGGAGGAAAGAACTTGTAAATTAAAGGTCGCCTCAGTTGTCTAGCACCTCTCTACAGGGTATTCTGTTCAAGTTTAAGATTCTCATCATTCTTCAAAGGGCCTTAAGCGTGAGGCATAGCTGACAGAACTGCCTGGCCCGCTTCCTGTTTCTGTGGAGTGCTGGTCCCAAAGCCACAGTGCCTCCCCTGGGCATGGTCTTACCCTCCAACTGTGAGCCTTGACTTCAATCAGGGGCCTTCACAAGCACAAGCTCCTAATAAAGGGTGAGTCTAGGGAATGAGTCTTTTCTATTTCACTTTTTTCTTTTTTAAAGCAAGTAGCAATCCAGGGCTCTGAGGAATAATGATAAAATGCAAGTTAAGATAATTGTTCCCGTTGCCCTAAAGTTATGAAAACTGTAGACTGAATCGCTGCGGGAATATATCAGAGAGCTCTCCAGACTTATCCCTGAAATCCAACTTCTGCATCCATTTACTATTCACAGGTTTATTTGACAATAGCAACACAGCATTAATAGGAACCAAATGAAATACTTTTGGCCTCTGTCAGTGTCACTATTAAAAAGCCTCTTTGGGTCGGTTTTTAAATTCGCATTTGAAATATTGTACATATGCTGTTCATGTTTGCTTCACTTTGTTCTAGAAAGACCCACATCACTGGTTGATTCTAATCTGCTCTCACATGCGATGCTTGGCTTAACAAATGTTTTCCTAGCATCGATTCCTTTAAAGAATCAGTTCTCTTCCTGTCTCCTTTCTGTCTGACTTTGCTGGATGGGGGAGGTGCCAGGAGTGCTGTGTCTGCCAACAGGTGGCCAGACACTGCATCAGTGTTTCTCAATCAGCAGGTCCCCATCTGCTATTTGGAATCTCCATGTGTTCATTCTGCTTATTACAGCAGCTGAGCCTTAAACTGGGTTCTTTGTGGGCTACAGGCAGATGCTTAATAAGGTGAGCCAAAGGGAGTCTGGCCACAAGGAGCTGTGTGAAGACTGCCCCAGCTGGAATCCGTATTTCCTATGTATGTCAAGCGCTTACCTATAGCTTCCCCTGATAGCTTTACCACAGGACTTCACTGGGGCACCATCCAGACATGGTGATGTCACTTGAAACTTAAAAAAAAATTAAATTAAAAAGAAGGAAAAAAGCTTATGCCACACTATTTTTTAGTCATTGCATTTTATTTTGAGTTGAAAAACGTTTGAGCAGATAGAAATATCTTGGTTTAAGCATTATTAGTTTCAAAGAAGGATCTTAGTAGACTTTGAAGATAATCACATCTTACCGAGGAAAGTCAATTTTTGTTCAGTGAGCTGTTATACAAAGAGAGCTGAAATCAGAAATCATATCTCATAGAGTTCAACTCTACATTAGTGGCGGTGCAGTCCCAGGACGTGTTACATATTAGTCAGTAGTAACAGTTCCAAGGAAGTCTGGTGCTCAGGAAAGTTCAAGGAAAGGAAATCCAGATTTTGTAAAGGGCTTGGGGCAGGCTAGACTGTGTCAATGAATAAAACCATGATTTAAATTGTTTAAGTATTTTATCTGAGGTTCAAATATTTTCCTAAAATGGATTTAAATTTTCAATATGCTCTTTACGAATTTTTTATTGCTTTCATTTTATATTCCTTTTCTGCCCATGATTACAAAATGGGAGAACCCTTTTCTACAGAAAATAATCATTAGAAAATCTTACATTAGATTAAACAGAGCAAGAGTCTGATAACCAGCAAAGAGTTTAGTGGGCCCAAGTCGTGTTCTCTCATGGAATAAGCAGAGAGGTCTGGTCGAGAGTGTGCATTAATAAATCAAAGCATTTTTATTCATTTAAGGTTTGAAGTCTATTAACGTCCCCAGCAGACACAAAGGCAGAATTGTCTCAGGGAACTATGGGCAGGCATTTGAAAAACATGCGAAGCTGAGCCAATTTCCCAGCTGAGCCAATTTTTGCCAAACATCATGTGACTTGGCCAGTTTTGGCTTCCCTCATAGAAACTGAAGCCTAAGGAGCCCAGCCTCAGCGTCAGCCATCGTGCTGTGCATGCGACAGGACACAGGGAGTCCAGTCTCCAGATGGGACAGTCTGTAATTGGCTGAGTGAGGACCAGGGTCTGGGCACAGAATGTCAGGCACATCCTTGCTGGCATCATCATTACTGATTCCAACTGCACTGAGAACTGAGGGGCTGCCAAGAGAAGAAGCTGAGCTATATGCAGATTTGAATCACATCTGAACACCAGAGAGAAAAAAGAAAAGAGCTATGTGTGCTAAGGTACTTGAAAATAACTGGTTTAACGCATTGAATGTCATACATGCTTCCTTGCCCATGTTTTAAGGCTACTCCTTTTTACATTTCTTTTCCACACTAGATATTTCCAGCATTCCTTTTTGTCCCTCTAGCTCCGACAGCCCATTATGCTAGCCACAAATTAGTTTTGTGCCAGAAAATGCTGTCACTAATTGGAGTATTTATGAGTCAGAAGAAACTTGTTTCATTATTATGGGTGATAAAAAGATCATCTATTTATATTTGAGTTATGCATTCTTCAGATTCAGAAAGGTATCCTTAGAGATCACTGTATGTATAGACGGCTGTCTGCACCCTGTGATTGGGGCTGAAGTCCATACTCAATACTCCCTTCCCTGAACAACCAGTTGGATAGAGAGTTTTCTGGAGAAATGGCTTTCTTCTGGGAAACCTGCAGTTTGCAATGTGTAAGGATTCCCTTTTGACATGTAAGTACGCCTAGAGGAGGTCAGTCGTTAAGCTGTGGTCTAACAGCCTCCAGGAATTAGAAAACAATAACTTAAAGGTGGAAACCAGATAGAGTATAGTGACCCCTGAGGGAACATGGGGAGAAAAGTAGGAGGGAACAGAACATTGACACAGATTGGAAAAGTGGGAGGTTGCCTCAAACAAAGCCCATTTGCCAAGTGCCATCCATTATGTTAATAATGCAGAACATTTTATCTACTGCATTATGCATGCGGTGGTTTTTAAACAAGAGAGCACTTCAATATTATTCAGAGAATTTCACCAAAAATTTAAATTCCCAGCCCATAGCTCACACCAACTCACTCAGAATTTCCAGAGATGGTGTTTGGACCTACCAGAGCATTTTGAAAAGACTCCAGGAAGCTCAAGGCAGTTTTCTGGGCTAGAATAAAAGTTACAGGACTCCCTTAGGCCCTACCTATACCCTCTTCAGCCCTCCTACATGAGTCTTGTTCAGCTTGTCTTCTAATGACCATTGAAGATGTTTACTCCTTTGTTCGGTTCCTTCATATTTTTCCTTAAATATAAGGAAATCAGCAAATATAGCCACTTATTTTCCCCTAAAGCCTAGAGGAAAAGAAATATGGGAAGGCTTTTCCTTATGCTTTCATTGTAGCCAAGCCCACTACTTTGTTCTGAGACACACATTTTCCTCACAGGAATCTCCAATCTAGATTTTGACTTTCCTGTGGCATTTGAAAATGTAGTCTCCTTTTTTGAACTTTTTACTCCTCTATTGTATGCCAATATGCTATTCTGACTCATCTCCCATCATACGCCATATTTATTCCCAATATTTTTGAAGGAAAGTGTTCCCTGCCGCTCTCCACTCATTCAATATGGTCTTCCCCAAGGTAATCTTGTCAACTGCCTAAATGGTAGTGACTTTCTCATGTCCCCTGAATTTCAGAGTCAACTAATCATCCATTTGATTACAGAACATCTGAAATCCTTTCCCTTTCATATAACTCCTTCTATTCTGCATTTCATTTAAAATTTAAAATTATGATTTAAAAAGTTACCTTGGTAGCTACAATATTAGGAAATAACTACAGAAATTATGATTTTTAAAAATCTGTACTTCTTTCTGGCATAGATAGTAGGAGATAGGAATCACCCCGATTCTTAAAATAAAATATATCTGCATTTATGAAAACACTTTTTTCCTTTTTTTCTTCATGTAGGATAGACATGTTTCTAGTTCATTTCACACAGTACCAAGTCCATTACATGATGCTAAAATTAAGGTGGACAAATTTTTGTCTGATTCATCAAAAGCCTGGTTCTACTAATCCTTCGTCTTTCTGTAGAGTGGAGTATTTTTGGACAAATGCTGTATAAACATCATCAACTGAGGTTTTATATTTAGTTCAAGACTCTTACCCCTATAACTAATTTCTGCCTTCAGAGTCAATCCGTAGAAGTATCAGTAAGAAACACATGCACAAAGAAATACATTTCACCAGAAGATGATAGTGAGTAGGTTGGCAGAATTTGAAAAGGGAAGGAGAAAGATGGCCATAATTGGATTTTTCTTAGAATTTTAAAAATATGGCAGGTGTTAGTACAGGGCAGACAACAGAGTACTCCTCAGAGCTTTAAAAAGTTACCTTAACAAGTCATTTAGATTATAAGTTTGGAACACTTGGTTGTAACCTGATTGACTATTAAAGTAATTAAAGAAAAAAAAATGTCAATTATAAAATGAACTGAGGAGTAAAGGAATCAGAGGAAAAGTGTCAAAGTTAGTGGCAACACTAACCACAGGTGACTCAAAAAAGCAAAAGCCTCAGCTGACAGCCTTAGAATATTTTGTTCTTAGAATTTTATTGCAGTTCCATTGGCAAAGCTATGCCTAATGTGAAAATGGATGGTAGGGTTGTAGCCAAGGACTTTAAGTATTCTGATACCTTTGGCAATATTAATCCTATCAAAAATGGTTGTATCAGGCTATGCTTGCCTGAAGCTATTAAATATCATGTTATTTTAGCTCCACTAATTCTGATTCCAGAGCAACAGTCTGATTATAATTTGTCTCTTATTCTATAGCAAGAGAATGGTTTAGTCATGGCAGCCCAGTTTTAGTTCCCTGAATTACATCTATTTTGAGAATTGGTGTCTGAATTATGATTTGTCTTCCTGGAAAGGTCTGTCCACAGAGAAAAATGCCCTGACCCTGTAGACAGTCTTACATATTACAACACAATCACTCTGATCCACTGTGCACCTTTAGTTCAGGGACTTAGTATCTCTCCACTGACTTCTTAGCCATCTAGCTTCTTGTCTGTAGTCTTACTTCCTCCCATTCATCATCCCCAGTGTTTTCACATGACCTTCTTCATATGCAAATCTTGTCATTTGATCCACTTGCTTAAATTCTTTTAATATCTCCCCACTGCCTACAGAATAAAGTTTAAATTGCTTAGCTGGGCTCAACGATCTTTCCAATTCATCTATTGCTTACCTTTTCAGTTATATCTCTCAAGATAATGCCTACACCATCAGCGTTCTTTAAGTTGGACGTCCTCAGAAAGTTATGCCTTTTTATAACTCCATGCTTTTGAGTGTGGTCCCTACTGTTTGAAATGGCTTTCCTCTCCTTTCTGTGTGCTTGAAAACAAGTCAGTGTTCTGATCTCAGTGAAGACAGTTCAGACCATTATCAAGCCTTTCTTGAATATACCACTACAAAGTCATTCTTTTCTCCATCTCTCTGCTACATGCACATAGGTACATTATCATCAGAGAGCCTGCAATGTTCTATTGCATTTAGTACTTTATATGCCTGCCTTTATTTTAATATAACCTCATGGATTTAGTGATCCTGTCTTACTTATGTTGATAGTCTCAGTACCTATTGTCATACAAATATTTTGTTTATAGTAACCACTTACTATTTGTGGACTGATTAACTAAGGGGGTTGGCAATTAGATATTGAAATTGAAAAAAAGAATTAATCTTTATTAAGTGCTTACTATAAACCAAGGACAACACTGAATTCATTTTAAGTGATGAGTTAATCTCTAGATTATCTGGGAGGAGAGTAAAGAGGAGGAGATAGATGTAGTGAATAAAAAATTCTTACAATAAAATCAACATTGGAAGTCTAGTCAACTGAAATAAATACTAACAAGAATGGCAATAAATTTAATTAAACAGGATCAATGTTTAAACTATAGAATTGTACACATTCACATTTCTATATTTAGAAATTATATTTATCTTAACACCAGAATGTATTTCCATATAAAACACCTTTAAAATGATCTATTAAAAACAGAAAGAATGAGAGAATAACAGTGAGAGAGAGAGAGAAAGAGCAAAACAAAAAAAGATATTTAAGAAAAACAGTTAAAAGGTAATTTCTATTGTCAATATGCTTTAGCCTGGAAATTATTTTTAATGAGATCATGATTTTATTATTTTAATGACCTTTACTTTTCTTTTGGTTTCTGGGCGTTTATGTTTGAGGTAAGTTTCATTTCTCTTGTTTTTTAAAATAATTTTTTAAGGGCCTCTTTGCCAGTCTCCTTGGCATTATGAATGCTCTTGAGAGCTCTTTGGATGATAACAAGTGCTGCAAACTTCAGGTGAATTGGCCTAGAATTGCACAAACAGCAAATGAAAGAATTTTATAATAACAAAGATAGAGGCTGGGGAGTCCTTATGAATATGCTATTAAGCACCTGCACTCCAATTCTTCAACTGGAAATGTTTGAAAAGAAGGGATGCTAAATTTTGGCCAGAATCAAAGCCTGTAGAGAAATTGTGTTTGTTTGTTTATTATAAAATTGAATTAATTTAAATTACAACATTTCTCTCAACACCCATTTGAATGTTGAATCTCATGGTATAGCTAACCCTAGTCTAGTAGTCTAGGTAGAAAGGGTGTGACCTTGGAGAGACCTTAAAAATAATTTTCTATGTTGGGAGTTTCTCTCTCTCTGTTTCTTTCTCTCTCTCTCTTCATTGAAAGAAATGAAAATGATCCATCTGTAAGATAAATCCTAGCACCCATAGAGATCAGTTGGGATGTGCTATTCAGATGAAAGGGTGTTCCAAGAAAAAGCAGATGATATGGCATAAGACCCAAATAGTTAAAATAGTCAGAAGCCAGACGAGAGTTCAGTCAAGGAAAATCTTAAAGGGAAACTTGTCCAATCTCTTAAAGCACATAAAAAAAAAAGTCTAGAAAAGAAATTAGGAAAAGGATCGTCAATAGGATTTGCACATTTTTGAGTTAGAAGAGGGAGCTATAAGTAAACCAAGGCAAGGATTCAAATAGAATCAGAACCAAAAGTTTTTTTTTTTTTTTTTAATAGACTCTTTCAAAGGTTAACAAATGCAATTTAGAGAAAAGGTTAAGAAATGCAGTTTAGAGAAACCATTTATTGAGAGCACTCCATTATCACCTATTGGAAAATAAAAGTAAATTGTGATAATTGTTACTATCATTAATCCAATTAGAATTTCTGATACTAGGGTATTCAGTGAGGCAGATTTTCCCCTTCTGCAGAGATTGATACATGGAGGTAGAACACATAAGCATGGCATTTATAAACCTTAACTCCCCTTCTCCCAGGATCCAAGACTGATACACACTAGTAGAAGCAGCATGTCAGCCTGATCCAGACTCAGTTGCTGACCTAAGGCGGTCAACACTGAATGGCATGAAACACAAGAGCTTTATGAAAAAAAAGCAAAGCTAACTTTTGGCTGGAATTGAGATCTGTAGAAAAATCATGTTCATTCTCTGTACAATTAAGTTAAATTATGTGACAGTAGAATGAGATTGGAGTTAAATTAATATATGGGTTCCTTCTGCAAATCAAAGACTGCAGGGAAATGGGGAATCTGGGTTTGTAATGCTAGAGACACTCAAGGCTCTTCTCACCCAAGTTGTTCCTGGAATAGAGGAGAAGTGACTTAAGCAGAATGTTGGAAATCTAGCTATAACTGGTGTGATTGTCCTAGGCTGAGTATAAAATTGCCTTTTTTTCATAATGACTCCGGGTGGGGTTGTAATATACATTCTTGACAACAGCAATAAATAGAGCCCAGGGATACTGTTATGGGTTGAAATATGTCTCTCAACAAGATATACTAAAATCTGAACCCCTGGTACCTGTGAATGTGACCTTATTTGGAATTAAGGTTAATACAGATGTCATCAAGATAAAACAAGGTCATTAGGGTGACCCCTAGTCCAATATGACTAGTGTTCTGTAAGAAGAGGGAAATTTGGACACAAGAGACACACCAAGATGAGAACATCATATGAAAACACAGGGAAGATACGGAGGGAGAGATTTGAGTTATGCTGCCCCAAGTCAGAAGCCACGGCATGAGTGCCACTTCTGCAAGCTGGAAAAAGCGTGGAGGGATTCTTAGAATCTCTGGAGGGAACATGAACCTTGCCAACACCAGGACCATTTCAGACTTATAGACTTCAGAACTGTGAGACAATACATTTGGGTTTTGTTTTCAGCCACCTAGTTTGTACTACCTTTTTATAACAGCTCTGGGAAGCAGTGCAGAAGCCAATTTCATCAAGACACTAACAGCAATTCCTTGCAGTGGGAGCAGCAGAGATCAGCAGATAAGAGAAATCTATTTTTTTTTAAATCTTATTATCATTATTTTTTTTTACTTTCCATAGAGGACCCACTATTTTGGGTCACCATGATAGAGGATTTGTTTTTCTGTCTATACATCTGAGTTAATTTTCATCGTATTATTAGTTAGTTTCCTTTTCATCAGTTGATCCTCTCCTCCGGAGGCATGTACAATTCAGAAAAGAAATGTACTGTGTTTAATGTTATCCATGAATCTGTGGTATCTATAACATTGGAGATAATATGAAGTTACACTAAGTATCTATAGAAATAATATAGATTTCTATTAGTCCTGAAAATGGGTAAAAGTTAGAGAAAAAATGTTACATTGTGCTAAATTAATTCCAATTATCTCACAACTGGAACTTATTATTTTTTTTTTATTTCTAGATCTCCTCCTCTCCCAACAATTGAGAAATACTTCCAAAGCATACAAAAATCTAGATGTGTTAACTTACAGATGAAACCAGGTAGTTTATTTTTATAACACACACAAAACATGTATAGGGCCTCCATGTACAGATGAACAAGTTACACACTGCACAACTCCAAAACGTATCTTCTCATTATGGCCCATGAAAACAGCCAACAGCACACAATCAAGAAGTAGGATACCTTAGTCCCCTGAAATACATATATAAACAAAACAAAATAAAACTCAGATGAATGATATCTTTTGTTGCCTTTGTTGATGGCAAAATTTTAAATTAATAAGTTACCTTATTTTACAAGGTTAAAGTTAGGCTTAATTCGAAAAAGCCATTTCCAACCAGAATAAGTAGACTTGGCAGTTTCTTTACCTTCATATTTATCCCTTGATGAGCAGTCTCTTTCATATAAAAGTACTAAAAGGCTAGAGCAGCAAAACTGTCTAGAAATAATTAAAATTTTTCCCCAGTCATATTCAATCTTATTCAAATTGCATGTGATTAGGATAGGCCTACATTTGTAAAAAAAGGAAGACTAAAATAAGTGAAAGAGGGTCTGCTTTTAATATTTTTCAACTTAAAACAAACTGCTATAACAATTTTTTTTTGGCCAGGGCTGGGTTTGAACCCACCACGCCCATTATATGGGGCCAGCGCCCCACTCCTTTGAACCACTGACGCCGCCCTGCTACAACAATTTTTATTGTAGTTATATCCACACAGACACATCCACATTCAAACACGTAAAGTAGGGATGTAAATAAAGATCTGTTTCCTACTCAGAGTTCTGGAGAGCAACAACAACAAAAAGCTAAAATGTTTGTACCTTGATTCAAAATGGGAAAAACAAAACACCTCAGGGAAAGATTAAAATAACCTTAAAAATTTTAATGGTATTTGAAGGTAAAAATAAAGTGTTTTAAAATTGGTCTTTTTACTCTGTTATCTTCTTGTTCTTTAAGTGCTAATCAGATCAATAATTTCCTGGGATGCTGGCAGCGCAGTGTTCATCCTTCTTTGCTAAATATTTTGTTAAACAAAAGCTCAGGAAGTACTGGAAAACCAAACAATACCTAAACCCAAAATAAATAATGAATAAATAAACACACATAGATATATCTCTACAAGATGAAAAACAGTCATTCATCATCTTGTTTCACAAGGCAAATACCTGGGTGTTGTTCTGCAGCAAAATAGCATAGTATCGTGCAGGGAGTCAGAAGTGGATTTCCATTCTGGTTTTCATCTGTACTACTAGGGCGAGTCCCAGTAAATAACTTACCCTACCTAGATCTTCATTTCCTTATCTACAAAAATGAAGTAAAATGTTTTCTTCACTGTGAAGTTGTTTAAGGAAATAAACATAATGAAGCCTTCTGGCATAATTAATTAATGCTTGTTATTTTTATATCATTAATATAAGAATTTTGATCAACACTGAAGAATAAAGGACATGCAGCAGATACTTAAAAATAACTTATTCACTTATAGGCCTAGACTTTACCAAACTCATCTTGTTCATCCTGAAATACCTTTTGCTGACTGAGGATAGCTCAGAAAACTGTGTTTTTTCCCTCTTCAAAGCATAGTTTAAGACTCATTTTCTTTATGAAGTCTGGCCAGATAAACACTATCAAATCATTATGAGAACATTCCTAGAACTTATATGAAGAGATACCTTTCAAAATTTACCACAAATCAATTTTGGTAAAAGATAAGCTATTATCATAATAAAGCAAAAAGTGAAAAAAATTAATGAATGGGTTTGTGAATACTTGGAAAAAGGAATTTTAGCTACTAGAAACCAAGATTGTTTCATTAATTTACATTAGATCAATCTACCTGCCATCTTCTTTATGATGGGATAATTATATTGGTAGATCATGAACATGACATATTTTGTTATGTTTTTATTTTGGTAAGATAACAAAATCTCCCATGAAATCTTTATCACCAGGTCAATAAATGTTGACTAGCACCTAACAGTACGAAATGAGGCCCAAGGCGAGGTGGCAGGAATATCATTGGGATTATCTCTTGTGGCAGCTTACTTATAAAGTCCTAATTCCTAATTATTCTGCAGCATAAAAGGATGAACAGCACAGTTCATTCTATAATTTGAAACATTTCTGATTATTAATTTATAAACTTCATGTTCCTTATCTTATATTTTATAAAGTGAAATAGCCACCATTAATAGTTTTCATAAAAGCATTAAAAATAATCTTTGATGAGCATCCTTCATGTTAGAAAAACCTGAGAAGCCAAAAGTTTTTAGAAGTGGAGATAAAAGTCTATCTCTAGGAAGGAAAACATTCTCCTTTTGCTTGTCCTTAGCATAGCTGAGCCAGGATAGATTATTGCAAAAGATTTTAGTAAATACTAACTGAACCCAAAAGAATATTAGAGAGAACACTAAGAAAACAAACAGAAGCCTTAAGTTCAGTTACCAGAGGTTGATACGGGGGCAAAGAAAAACCATATCCTAAACACAAAAGCACTTAACACACAAGACTCTTTAAGTGCATTATGTGTATTAAGTACTGCAAAACCCTCATAAGTCTGTGGTGGTAGACAAGGAGTGATATTTTGTCTGAATTTTGTTTTTATGTATCTTATAAATTATCCATTAGATAAGAACAGTGACACATTTATTGACAACTATTATATATACAGTATTTATTGATCTTCTTGAATTACCTAATTTAACTTATCACAAGAAGATCATGAACTAGTTACTCACATTACTCATTTTTGTAGATGAAAACAATGAGGAACAGTAAAAGATCTAGATTAATGGTGGTGAGCATTTAGTATCATCGTTAGTAGTAGTACCCAGTTCTAGGTACTAACCTGGTAGCTTACTCTAGCTTCTAACTCTGATAGATTATTTATAAAGGCAAAATTCTTAATTATCCTATATTATAAAAGGATGCACAGCACAGTCCATTATATAATTCAAAAAAATTCTGATTATTAATTTATAATCTGGATGCCCCTATATCTGATATTTTATAAGGTGAAACAGCTGGACAACACCTATTCCTGAGCTACAAAGTACTAGTATAATCCTGTGTAGTCTTGGACAAATGGTATAATATCAATGAATAAAAAATATTTACCTTGTAGAATTTTTGTGATAATTAGAAATAGTCTACATCAAAGGCCTAGATCAATGACTATAAGCATTCAGTATTATTGAGATTCGTTGTTGTTGCTATTGTTAAGTTGTGAAAAAAGTATGTTCCCTATAATGCTCTAAATTTTAGAATGAAATTTTCTAATTTATTTCTGCTTTTATTATAGGACTCAGATGGAAGGCATTTTAATAAATGGAGAGTTTCTTCCTCTGGGCAAGCACTCATTAATCAGGTTTGGTGTGGCACCATATCTGAATACAACTCCCTAAAGATGGGCTGGTATAAAAGAAATAGTACAATTCATCAATCTCACACCAGGTATTGTACTTTTGATATTATTCTGGAGTTTAGCCTTTGTAATTTGGTTTTCTGAAGCATTACTGAAACAAGGTCTCATGCACTGGTGACAGTTTCATTTTGCTGATTTATCATGAACAGACAGGCTATACTAAGTTTCATGGTGGAAACATTCTGGCCTTTTCCAATGAGGAAGGTCTTAGACTGTCATCTTCCAAATAGAACTAAACATACAGGGCTTTTGAAGGCTCTTACTTCTGGGAATGGAACAAATTGCTAAAGTCACTTCTGCCTTGATCCAATAATACTTTATCTTCCAGCAACAGTGTTTTTCAGAGCTGGTAAGGGGTTGTGGTTCTCTTCTAGGAAGAAGAATTGTCCTAATACAGACATGAATGGTCAAGTTCTTGTACTGAAATTGTTAGCTTAATTTTATTGTCTAAATCTGTAATTAATCCAAAAGCGGGATGAAGATATTTTTATAAAACAAGTTTACATAAGAACTGATTTTGTTTAATATAAAAAACTTGGCCCTTCATAATAAACTTTCCAAATATTGCAAAGAAATTTATTTTTTAACATACTTATGCAATTAATGAATATGAAAACCTTGATTTCAATTCACATTTGATAGAGAAACTAGGCTTTTAAACACTTAACCACATTTTCTCATTTACAGATGTGTAATAATTTATAATTGGCCTCCTGTTCTTCTAGATTTATTTTAATTCTCTTTATTGATATAAATAGATTAATATAAGAAAGAAAATTGACCCCAACTTCAGAGATGAAAATAGCACAAGTCAAGAGTGTTGATATTCCTGAAGCCTATTTTCAAACAAATAAACAAACAAACAAACAAACAAAATGGTAGTATGGGTGAGAATGGGTCATCCACGTACATATCTAAATCTAAAGATGGGAGTACCTCCATGAAGCCAGAACTTGAATGACAGCATGCCACAAAATGAGGTGACAGGAACAAGCTAGGTATCTTGACTGGCAAGGCATCTATCAGTATTTACACAGGGAAATTTTAGACTAGTGTGGTGAGATTTAGATACTACAGAGCATAGAGCTGAGCTAGATTAATGGAAGATGAAACATAAAGTATATGAAGGGAAGTTTGGCACATACACACACATATATACACACAGATAGACCTATACACTTGTGTGTGTGTGTGTGTGTGTGTGTGTAAACAGGGAAATGGTTGGCTTGAATTGAGGCTTTAAATCATGAACCTTGTATGATACATGGCTTTAAATGTGATAAATTTTGCTATGGATTGAGGTGACAATAATGAAAACGTCCAGATGCCAAGAGACCAGTGACTATCTGAACCAGGACGCAATTAGTCAATAACTTTCCACTACCCTAAAAGTGTGAAATGAAGGTTCGGGTGCAACACTGTGATCCTAAACTAATAACTTGAAGGGGGCCAAACACTGGCAAACTAAAAGACCAGGTTAGCAAGTCAACAGCCAGTGAGGTGCAGTGAGGGAATTATAACGTCCTATGGCTCCTTACTGATTCTGAGGAACAGCTGTATGTGGTTGGTATATTTCTCAGCAGAGACACATACTGTTACTTATCAATTTCCAGAGTGACACAAACTCTTCCCATTGAATCCCCATAATAACTTGGGGATGCCTTCTTGGGAGGTTTACTTTTTCTATAGTTTTGGTGTTCATGCCCTGGCCAATTGAAAGACACTGCACTTCTCCTTGCAATGATAATTACCCTTCTATTTCTATAAAGAAGTTTTTGGTTATAATTACGTTTCAAGCAACACCAGGAATTCCTATGATTCCAAGCTATTATTCTCAAAGACTAAAGCTAGATAGTAATTGTCAATCCAGTCTTTATATAGTTTCCTCCTTCTGAAATCAAAAGAAAAAAAGCTTCTTTTCTCTTCGTGGCCTTGGACTTCACTGCTAGTCCTTTTTTCAAGTCTTTCAAGCATTAGCATGTTATTAGTGCATTCAAACTTCAAAAAAAGAAACTCAAAAAGGAAACCTGTGTGCACTCTCAAAACACCATAAATTTTCTTTTTCTATTTGGTTATAATGAAGAAAGCAATGTATATGTCAAATAAACATGATTATATTAGTTTTTTATGAAACAATGAAAATTTTAAATTATGTTGTATGACAGCATCCAAAATGAGAATAATTTTGTGACTTTTAGGATTCTTCTTTTATCTATTTCCTTTATAGAAGTTACAATAGAAAAATTAGTGTTATTGTCAAAGATTCATTACAAAGATAGAATTAGTGGGTTATACAAAAAATAGATTTATAGAGTTTAAAAATAGTAGGGAGTGTTTTAAAAGTTATTAAATTAATTCCGTGATAAAAATTTTATAATAAGTTCTTTGCTTTAAGAATGATTACATTTTCGCATATTGATTTATCTTAAGATTATTCACCAGTTGTTAACATTTTAAACATTTAAATAAATATATTGAAGTGACAGTTCTTTGTTCTCTCCTTTTCTAAAAGGGAGACATGCTTTATTTTGGTGCTTTTTTTTAACAGAAAAATTTACTGGAGGAAAAAGTTAACAAATGAAAACACATCAAAAAATAAACTCCATATACTTCCTTTTGGGTTCTTTTCTTTAGAACTTATATCAGTAGAGAAAAGTAGTGAATATATTTTAGTTATTGTTTGCATTAAGAAAATTTCTGATAGAATATTGCTATAAAAAATATCACTAAATAACTATGCCTAAAATATTAAAAAAAATTTTAATGATTTCTCTATACAGAAATGTTGAAAAAGATATGTGTATAATACTTGTGGAAAAATAAGCATTATGTATTTGTATACTTGTCTATATTTTGAGTGTACCATTTTTTATTAGTTATTAATTTACCTATTACTACTGAAAAAAAGGAGTGCTCTAGATTCATGTTTACTGTAATTTTTTTCTCTTAAAATCCTTCTGAATCAATGGAGTTTTAGATGTTAAATTTAAAGACAAATGTCTTGTGATGAAGAGTCTACCAACCACAGGAAGGTATACAGATTATGTGCAAGGACTGGATGTTATGAGTGAGTGCTGTGCTAATTGAAAAGCCGCTTATAAACTAGACATAAAGGAACTGAAATCTAACTACCTCACAAGAAGAGTTCTCCGTCCTTGTCCCCATTCCACTCCAAAGTATATTCATGGTCAATTACTTCTGAACAGACTATCCAGAAGAGGAAAATACATTACTAACCTATTTTTTCAAAGCTCATCTCAAATACAAACATAAATAATTTAAGAAGAGAAAAAGGATTTGAGTGTGTGCTAGCAAGCATCTAAGCATAGTACTTGCATAGCTTTGGAAATTAGGAATGCAATAGTTTCATATTTTAACATCAAGCATTACTGACATTTTAATTTAAAGAGCAGTTTCTTGTGTGTGCTTTTAAATTGTTTCAAATTAACTTTTATATTGGAACATGGTCATCTTTATTCCGACATTTTCAAATTCCACAATAAACAGTAATCTCTTAACTGATTAAAATGGATTATATAAATTTGGAAAAAACTAAATTACAGATTATGACTTTTTCCTAATATACATTAATCTCAGTAAAAAAGAAATTGAGCTGATATTTTATATGTAATAGACAAATATAATTTGTCTTATATTAGTACTAGTCTTGACCTAAGTATTTACAAATCGATACTAATTTTATATTTAATGGCATCCATAAATGTCTTTATGTAGGAAGTTTAATTTCTGTGCTGTGGTTACAAATGCATTTTTAAGTGCAAGGAAAATTTTTAAAGGGCAGAAGAGAATTTAAAGATGTCATTTACATAAGTGGAAAAGTCCCTAAAGTGGAGAAATCTTTTGTAAGAAACTTTAAACATGTGTTTGAATCTGGGGGCCTGGTTTACTAAGGAAGCAGGATTCCTCCTGAGAATTAGACATCTGGAGTGCTGTCCTGAAAGAGGGTAAGCATGGCCAATTTAGCATGCTTTTCTGCCCACTACCTGCAGCCCGTGTGGTCTAGTCTGGGTTCTGCCCAAATCAATGATTCTTGGAGGTACCCACGGATTTTAATGACCTGGGCAGTTTTAAACCTCATGGTCTAGACCATACTTCAAATAAATCAGATTCTTGAGTTGTTTGTGTGTATCTAGTTGAGGTAGTGGTAACTGGTAGTGGGGTGGAGGACAGCAATCAGAGTTTTTTTAAATATCCCAGATGATTCCCATATACAGCCAAAGTTCAGAATCACAGTCCTAGACAATCATTTTCTTTATATTTGTTTTTATTTCTTATGTTCACATTGTACACTCTGTAGACCCTATAACCTATTTTATTTCTCATCTGTAGCCATGTGTGCTTACCGGTTTTCCTGTGAATGCTCATATTGTCCACCCTCTGAGGACATGTACATCAGGCTGACTAGCCCTTGCCCATTAGGCTCATAAGAGCAGCTAATCTCCTCCTCGCTAGAGCTATTTTCATTGGACCATTGTAATTGTGACTTGCTTCTTTTCTCACACTTTCTCTCTGCAACCATTCCTTATACAGCAGGCAGACTAACATTTTAATACAAAACCAGCATTAAGTCATTTCTCTATTGAAAACCTTCCAATGACTTCCTATCAAGATCTCACATACATGACATTTTCTCTGACCTACTGGTTAAAGTTCCCCCTTCGTGTAATTACTCCATATAAAACCACCCTATTCAATTTTTTTTATACTATTTAAACTTAAATAAACATTTCTTACTCATTTTCTGTTTTGCAGTCTCACCCATAGAGTTTCAGGTGCTTGTTCATCTCATTCACCTTGTAACCCTAATGCACAGGACTACACTTGCACATACTAGGTATTTCAACTGGTAATTGCTGAATGGAAGAAAAATCACCTTGATTTCAGATTTTTCCACACCAGGCCAAGGCTATCTAGCTGCAGCCCTTCTCACAAACCCTGCACTATTACAACCATAGTTATCTGTGGGTCACCAGAGATTGTATACTATTCCTTTATAATTCTTATACATGAGTGAATAAAAATAAGAAAAAATAAAAAACTTAACTCATAAGCCATATCCCTAGAGTCCTCCTGAGAATCTCATTTCCTGGAGACTGATCCCAGGCTCTTTCATTTTTGACCTCTAACATTTCTATGACAGTGAAAAAACATCCTCAGACAGATTATTTTCCATTAGTGTGAAGAACTGAGAGTTAACAAGGCACTATCACCTTTCCAGGTGAGCAAGTTACTTTAAGCAATTTCGAAAATGTTACAGATTTAAAAATGCATGGATTCTTTTAGTCATCAGGATGTAATTCAAGAACTTTATATTTTAGGGGAATGGATTAATATCTAGATGAGCAAAAGACATTTATGTATCTATTAAAATATCTACTCATACTTACCGAAGCATAATAATACCATATTTAGCATAAGACAGTTTAGAATTCCTTCCAGACTCTCCACTGGTTCCAGGGGTAACCAGTGTTAATGGGAGGCATACTTACATCGGTTTCAGGAGGTAGCTCCCTAATGTTCTTCAAAATTTACCTGTTGGCATGGTTTATCAAAATTCCTCCAAAGATATGAATTCCTCTTTGAATTCTTGGTGGAATTCAGAGGGTAGCCATCAGGTTCTGGGCTTCTCTTCAATGACAGACTTTTAATTACTACTCCTATCTCATTAATTTTTATGGGTTTATTCAGGTTTTAGATTTTTTTCTGGTTTAATCTCAGGTTTTATGTGTCTACAAATTTATCCATTTCTTCTAGGTTTCCCAATTTTTTGGCAGACAGTTGCTCATAGTAGATTCTAGTGATCCTTTTTGGATTTCTGCAGTTTCAGTTTATCTCTGATTCTATTTATTTGGGCCCTCTCTCTTTTATTATTCTTGCTAAAGGTATGTTGCTTTTGTTCATTTTCTAAAAATCACAATTTTATAATTTCATTGATCTTTTGTATTTTTTTATTTCAATTTCATTTATTTCTGCCTTAGTATTGTTATTATGTCTTTTCTTGGATTTGGTTTGCTTTTGCTTCTCTTGTTTTTTTCAGATTCATTGTTAGATTGTTTATTCAAAGCTTTTTTACTTTATTGCATAAATAGTTATTGCTATAAAACTGTCCTCTGACTGCTTCTTTTACTATATCCCATAGGTTTTGCCATGTTGTATTTTCATCTTCATTTGTTCCAAGACATTTTTTAATTTCTTTTCTTTTTTTTTTTTTTTTTTTTTTTTTTTAGACAGAGTTTCACTTTATCGCCCCCAGTAGAGAGCCTTGGCATCATAGCTCATGGCAACCTCAGACTCTTGGGCTCAAGCGATTATCTTGCCTCAGCTTGCTGAGTAGCTGGGACTGCAGGTGCCCGTCACAATGCATGGGCATGTGCATGGGGTCTTGTTGTTGCTCAGACTGGTCTCACACTTGTGAGGTTAGGCGATCCGCTTGCTTTGGCCTCCCAGAGTGCTCGGATTATTGGTGTGAGCCACCACACCCGGCCTTTAATTTCTTTCTTAATCTTTTCATTGACCCACTGGTCATTCAGGAGCATATTGTTTAATTTCCATGTGCTTTTATGTTTTTCAGTGGTCCTTCTGATTTAATTTCTACATAATTTCATTGTGGTCTGAGAAAATGCTTGGTATTATTAAATTTTTTTGAATTTTTTAAAGACCTTTTTGTGGCCCAACATGTGATCTACCCGTGAGAATGATCTGAGAAGAACATGTATTCTCCAGCCATTGGTATGAAATATTCTGTAAATAGCTATTTGCTCCATTAGTCTACAGGGAGAGTCTTACTATATCGCCCTCAGTAGAGTGCTGTCATCACAGCTCACAGTAACCTCAATGTCCTGGGCTTAAGCACTTCTCTTGCCTGAGCCTCCCAAGTAGCTGGGACTACAGGTGCCGGACACAATGCTTGGCTATTTGTTGTTGCAGTTGTCATTGTTGTTTAGCTGGCCCATGCTGGGTTTCGAACTCACCAGCTGTGGTGTATGTGGCTGGCAGATAACCATTGTGCTATGGGCACCAAGCCTAACCCTTTTAATCTACCTTCTCTTTAAGGCCAGAAACTCTTAGATTTGCCCTTCTGAGGCTATTTTCTAGATCATGTAGGCATGTAGGTAAGCTTTATTCATTTTCATTCTTTTTTTCTTTTTTGTTTTATGACTATATATTTTCAAATAGCCTGTCTTTAAGTTCACCTATTATTTTTTCTGCTTGGTCAATTCTGCTCTTGAGAAATACTGTTAGATTTGTCAGTTTGTCAACTGAATTATTCAATTTCAGAATTTCTGCTGCATTTTTAATTATTTCAAACTCTTTATTAGATTTTTCTGATAGGCTTCTGAATTCCTTCTCTGTATATTCTTGAAGTTCACTGAGCTTCTTCAGGTTTGCTATTTTGAATTCTTTCCCTGAAAGGTCACTATTACCTTCTTTATTTGGTGAGGCCATATTTTCCTGGGTGCTCCTTTTTGTTTTTATTTTTTGAGACTGAGTTTCACTTTGTCACACTCAGTAGTATGCCATAGCATTATAGCGGAAAGCAACCTCAAATTCTTGGGCTCAAACCATCCTCTTGCCTCAGCTTCCCTAGTACCTGGGAATATAGGTGCCTGCCACAACACGGGTAGTTTTCTATTTTTAGTAGAGACAGGGTCTCACTCTTGCTCAGACTGGTCTTGAACTCCTGCACTCAAGCAAATCTGCCTGCCTTGACCTCCCAGAGTGCTAGAATTACAGGTATGAGCCACCATGTCTAGCCTTCCTTAGTGTTCTTAATGTTTATGGATATTGGTGGATGTTTGGGCATTAAAGAATTAGGTACTGATTTTCATCCTTGGAGTCTTGACTTTTTGGAACTCGTCCTTCTTGGGAAGGCTTGCAAGGTATTCAAAGGAAATTGAGTGTTGTGATCTAAGACTTTAGCCGTAAAGTAGCCATATTAGTAGTAGGGGTGCCCCAAACCCAGTAATGTGTGATTCATGCGGACTCCTGGTGGTACCACCTTGGTGGACATGGGCTTAATACAAGATAATTTCCTGGATTAACAGACTGCCATTTCCAGTGACTTTTTCCTTGATATAATATTAAAATAAGGAAGTGTGACTGCTTACCAGATTTTTGGTTTCTGTGAAGGTGCGTGCTTTCTTGGATAGTTGTTGAATTTAGTGTTGGTGCAGGCGATGACTGCTGGAGCTTTCTATTCATCCATTTGCTCTACCCCCTCCATAAAATCAGATATATTGACATATGATATGAAACCTATTTAACTAATCTAGACTGACCCTTCCTTCCCTCCTTCCTTAATTCCTTCCTTCTTTAATTCCTTCCTTCCTCCTCTTTTTTTTTCTACCAGTAGGATTTCTTCCAATATATCTAATTTTCAGGATTAAAATGTATATAGGGCCTACAGCAGATTTAAATTATCTTTTTACAAAAGAAACTATACCAACCTTGCTACCCTCTTATAATAGGAAGTGGCTATAGTAGAGGGTAGGTTGACTATCCCTCATTTCACACTTGGATCATTCCTCATTTTGAATATTTAACTGCCCATTTTTGAAGGAAAATTTTTAGAGAAAAGAAATCACAGTATAAAAGATTTAGAGAGTTTACATCATATAATTTAACAATATTTCATGATAAAACACCACAAATTGCTTAAAAAGGCAAATAGTAAACAGAACTTATATTATTATAAGTTCTCTAAAGAAATTTGGCATTTAGTCTCCTTAACGTACAGTAGGTTCTCAGAAGCCAAAAGTGTAAAAATATAAATATTGGGATTTAACACTCCAATTGAAAATGATCAAACACTTTAAATCAAAAGAAATAGAGAAGAACCGCAAAACTTTGAGGTAAATATTTAGCTTAAACTAATAATCAAAGAAATGTAAGTTAATACAAGCATCTATTATTATTTTAAATATCACATTGCCAATATTAAGAAAAAGTTCTTCAGTTTTAATACTCAGTTTGACAAGGATATTGAGAAAAATCTTGTTTACTGCCAGTGTGGAGGTCATGAGGCAAAAATTTTTTGGAGGGCAACAATTCAGCAATATTAATAATGTTAGGATGTGTATACTCTATAAATCACAAATTACCTTGTTAGGATTGTATTATAAAATAATTTAGTGGTATATGCAAAGAATTATTTATAGGAATGTTACTGCAGGACTATTCATAGTAATACAAATTTGAATGAGTAGAAATATCCAGAAAAAAGAAATTGGCTAAATAATTCCTACTTTACCTATAGAGTAAAATCTACAGAATATAGATATCCAAATATATATATATGTATTATCTATTGAACAATTTAACAATGTGGGGAATCACATAAAAATGTTTGTGTAAGTGTAGTATATACTATATTAACAATTTTGAAATAAGTGAAATTGATAGTTATACATATCAATAGGTTTGCATAGAGAGACAAGTAAACTAACATAAGTAGAATTGTATGATGTAAAATTTTACTCATCATAAATTTCTATTTTCCATATTATTTATAATTTACAAAAATAACTGTTAGCCAAAAGACCTATCACCTCCAAAAATCCCTTTAATTAATGATTCTCTCCCTTTTACCTTCTTCTGTATACCTTTCACCAGACTCTTCAGGATTATTAATGTGTCTATAAATGTCAAGTATTTTAATCACTATGTTGATATTTGAAAACAAGTTTAGCTGAATTATTAAATTGTGGCTATTTAAGTATGTCCTTTTTTTCTAAAAACCCAACTAGCAAGCTCTGTCCAATACAAGGGTCCTTGACTTTAGTGAATTCAAATTAAATGATTTGACCAGTACCAAGCCATTGAAAAATACGTTGACTCCAATAGAATTTAATTACAATTTCCCAAAAGCATTCATCTTAGGCTTATTATCTGAAGCTTAAATTTCAACTTATTTAACTTAATCACATTGGGACAAGGAAGGTTATAAGCTTAAAATATTTTATTAACTATTAAATCATGATTAAAATTATCTCAAATTATATGTAGACATACATACATAGTTACAGTCCTGCACTACATAACAATGTGTCAGTAAATATCAGACCATACATCAGTGCTCATATAAGAATACTGTATTTTTACTGTTACTTGTCTATATTTAGACATGTTAGATACACAGATACTTGTAATTGTGTTACAATTGCTTACAATACTTATTATATTAATATACCTTAAGTTTGTAGTCTAGAAGAAGCAATGTGCTATAACATATAGCCTAGGTAACTGGTAGGCTATTACTGTCTAGGTTTGAAGAAGTAACTTTTATGATGTTCCTACAACGACAAAACTCCCTTTGGATGAATTTCTGAGAATGCATCCCTGTCATTAACAGTCATATGAATATCTATACATATATATTCATATATATCTATACATACATGACAACACATACACAAACATTTATTTCTCAGTATGTACAGAATATGAAAACATTTCTTTTTGCCTTTAAAAAGAATTTTGTTACAATGTTTATAAATGTCTAATATTTTTAAATTTTCTAGCCTTAATTTTATAAATAAAAATCATTAAGATACAGGAATTCAACTTTCACATGTATTAAATGGGACATAAAAGCAGCAATAATTACCACTAGAAATTTTAAGAAAATGTCCACTTAAGTGGATTAAAAAATATCATTCCAAAGCTTTCATTATCAAGTAAAAGTAAAAATCATTTAAAAGTCATTGGTGATTTCATGTAACATTTCACATAACTTACAAACTTGCTACTCTTGTTTTGGGGACTATGGTTCCTTTATCGGCAACATTTGTAACACCTGGGATGTTATGAGCGATGCATAATCTTGGGTCTCACCCATGACCTACTGAATCAGAATCTGCATTTTACAAGATGTTTCACAGAAATATATGCATGTTAAAGTTTCAAATATACTAAATGAGAGGAAGTAATGATAATTATAATAAATAAAATTTAAGATCAGTTTGTACATAATAACCTTCTGTGCATTTATTGGTTGAAGAGTAATCAAGTTTTTTTTTAACTAATTCTTATCAATTTTCTTTCCTTAATAATTCCTCATAACTTATTACTTACCTTTTTATTTCAGTGTTTTCCAGCCCTTTTAGGCATATACCAGAAAGACTGTGTGAATGCAAAAAAACTTAAGAGGAAAAATTCAAGATGGCAAACTTTGAGCTGCTTTTTAACCTTGTTTAGAGTCAGAAAATGGACAAAACATGTTATGGCTGCATTTATAAATTATGCAAATTCAACAGCTGCAGTTTATGCAAATCATGTGTAAGCCTCTTAAGTGTGTCATTAACCTACATATGTCCTGTGGGAATTTCCATATAGAGACAATAGCACAAGTTATCCTTTCTCTCTTTCCACCCCCCTCATGGGAGTATTAAATCTGTAACAAGACAAAATGTTTTCTTTTATGTTTTGAGGATAAAAAAAGTCACATACTGCTTTGTATAATCCAATTTGTTAACTCAATAGTTCTCAGAGTTGTAGTTCTCATAATATGTAAACATCTAGAGGTTGGGGAGAATCCTCACAACTAATTATCAAAATATATATTTCTTTAACCGAACCTTAAGTTCTTCAAAAGTTTATTCTAAACTTTAATCATTTTGTATTAATAAATATATACAATATTGAAAGTATTATGTATTAATTATTATTATAAATAATTCAGTAAAACATGGGACATTGACAGGTAATCACTAAACAAAATCTTGTAACAATATATTCAATAATGATTTAGCAAAGTATGTATTGTCTAGTCCCTTACTTAATATATTGATTGCTTGTTATAATCCAGTTACTCTATGAAACACATAATATATACAAATGGAATAAAGGAAAGCCCCTGCCTTTGAGAAATTTATTGTCTATTGGGAAATAAATTAGTGAGATTCTATCTCAAAAAATTGTTTTATTTGATGTTGGACATTTAAAAAAAAATACATTCTGTCCTTTTATTTGTATGTTATATTTAAAAACATGTATCCTTTGAAATTTTTGTGAAAAAGTATAAATACCCACTAGACAGCAGAGTTTAGATGAGAGCTGAGAAAATCATTCTATCTTTCAACTTTCGTCTAGAAAATGAAAGGGGATTTTTACAAATCACCTAAATGTTTAAAGAGTAGGATTTAAGTCAAACCCCTGTCTGTTGTGGAAAGCCAAATCATGATAAACATGTTAACAAAGATGGAATGAGAAGATTTTGAAAAAGAAAAGCAAAGGTTATACAAAAAGTAGCATCACTCTGAAAAAGTAGTAAGTTAAAAATATCCTTGAAAAAAATGTTTGTGATTCTTAATGGATTGAAAAAATCCACATACTCCTGAACCACAGCAAGACCAAGCTGTGATGAAAGAAGAGATTGAGTTTAAACTGCCACATACAAGGATGAAAAGTAATAGGAATAAAATTATGAAGAGTTCAGGGTAAACTCATTTGCAGTATTAAAATCCTGATGGAAGGGCAAAACTCACATTGAAACAAAATACTAATATGAAAGGAACTGTATTGTTCAGGGAACAAGGATAAGAAAAAAAAAAATGTCTGTACATGGTCAGTACAGATCTAACCATACCCCCCCCCCCCTTTTTTGGGGAAATATTTTCAATAAGTGGTTAGTTGAGTCTATGAATTTGAAACCCAGGGACACAAAGTGCCAATTGCATTTCTAAATGTATATTATAAATATAGCTACAAACAAAGAAGCCAATGTTAAATTATTTTTAACACTGAGATGTTTTAACCTTATGGATGCTCTGTTAGAATGCAGAGTGAAAGGGGGAATGATGACTAAATTGAGGAAGCAGATGACAGATGATAGTAATGAATGATGGGAATAGGAGATCCAACTTGTGCCTTATTTTTAAAGATTTGGTATATTGGATAATGGAAATACTGAATGATATAACAGAAGAAAGTTTGTCAAAACTAAATAAAAAATTTAGAATTGAGAGAACTATGTATTTTTTAAACATAATCATTGAACAGAGAACCAATTTTACACACATCATGGGATATATCACAAGAAAGAAAAAAAAAAAACTGTTATTTTTTAGGTAGAAAAAACAAGCAAATCATTAAGCCAGGAAAAGAATAATGAAGGATCATTTAAAATAATTTTGAGATTATAATCAAGGATAATCTTCAGATTTTCAAGGGTAATACATTGTGTCAGAACTTCAGAGGCAGCCACAGATTATATGAAAATAATAGAAAAAGAAACTTAAATATTAAAGAAAAAAGAAATCACTATACATATTGCTTAAGAAAAAAATAAGAAATAAGAAAATAAACTCTACAGAATTAGCATTCAGGAAAGAGGTAATTGGTATAAGCTGGCTGGTAGTATACCCTGAAAGCACAGAAACGCTGAAGTATAGTCATATCTCAGTATTGTAGGGAATTGGTCCCAGGACCCTGGCAGATACCAAAATTCACAAATTCCCAAGTTCCTTATATAAATGGTGTTGTATTTTCATCTTACCTAAGACCATGCTCTTATATACTTTAAATCATCTCTAGATTAGTTATAATACCTAATACAATGTAAATGCTAAGTCAGATGCTTGTCCTTCAGGGAACAAGGACAAGAACAAAAAGTCTGTACAAGTTCAGTGCAGCTCCAACCATCCTTGTTTTTTCTTTGAAAAATTTTCAATCAGTGGTTAAATGAATCAGAGGCAAAAAGTACCACCTTCAATTCTAAATATATATTATAAATATAGCTACAATAATATATGCTAATGTTAAAATTATTTTTGAAATACATAAAGTAAAAATATTGCTTTTAATATAATCATTTTTATTAAAACCCTAATTGTATTAACAACTACCAGAAGTATATTATGGAAGGAGTAAAAACAGAATGTTCTAAATTCTTATTTCAAATAGAAATATCTCTAAATCTATACTTTATATCAACTCTGATAATTAGAGAGAAATGTAGATTAAGTAATCTTCAAGAAAACATAACTGATACACGTATAAATAAATACGCACAGGAAAACTATTGAGTTTTAAACAATAGATTGTATACCAAATGCTACTCCACTTCATATTGAATTGACAATACTGTGTTGATGAAGGAAAGCCATGTTAATATCCATTACATTGTTAGAGGTCAGTTTGGTCACTTCTATCACTGTCTGTAAAAATCTCCTCCTGTTTGTCATAGTAGTTTTGTTTTCAGAATTTTTTCAAAAATTATGAGGAATTAATACAAAGAAATCTCCAATCATGTGCATTATGGAATTAATAATAGCAATAATTTGGACAGAAAGCCAATGTTCTTCCACAAATTAGTGCTATTACCACTATTTGATGGAATAGTTGTAAGGATATATCAAAAATGGTGTGGGGGAAAAAAAGGCGTGAAAGAATATTTAACCACATGAACAGTAAAATGTTCATGAGCCATTGTTAGTAAAACAAATTAAATTTTCCATTAGGAGCCATCCTATTTTGTGAAAAAAGATGTCATCATAGGTGTATTTGTATGTTGTAAATTGATGGGAGATTAAGAATGATCTTTATCTTCTCAGGTAAAAATGAATATTGAGACATTGTGCAGTGTATGTAGGTGGAGCTTTCATAATCCACTCGCCAAGTAGCTCCATTGTGATCAAAAGTTTGGCAGTGAATATACAACAATAAAGATATACGTTTTACCTGAATATACACTTAACAAAAAAGCAAAACCTCTTAACAGCCTTTACATTTGATTATCGTAAAAAAGTTGGTCAATTTCTCTTCTTCATTTTTCTTTTGAAAAATATATCTAAAGATATTCAAGTTAGCTGTATTTGTAGGAAAAATTTCTTTGTATTTGTTGTACAATGACCTCATTCTTTTAATATTTTAATTAGAAAGTATCTGGTTGACAGACTGAGAGATCCCTGAATCTGTCCATGAGTATGTATATTTTATAATGCTTAAATATTGCTTAGGAAGACAAAGCAAGTTAGCCTCAGTGTTAATAAACACATTTCACTAAGGGTAGTGATACTTGTATTTCAGTAAAAAGAGATTGCTTATCTAATATCAGTTGATCCTATTTTTGGCAGCTGAGTGAAAAAAATATTTTTCATTAAACCTGAACATTGTGTTTGGGAGGAAACTGCAGTGCACTGCCCAGAGGTTCCAAAACTTTCCTCATTCATTCAGGCATTCCTGCCTTGGGAATTTTCTCTCAGCATCCTAAGTCAGAAGAAAAACATTTCAGTCCTATTTATTATGGATAGAAATACAAATAACTTAATAAGTATATATATCTAACAACTTAGAAACCATTTGAAAAGTAATATAAATTATAAATTTTTTTTTTAATTTTACTCTTACCTAGCCACAATTACTTTTTGATAGGATATGTGTTCCTGTTGGATAGTGAAGTGGACCTTCATCCTTGGAATCACATTGGACACCGTCACTTTACCTCTAATCCCCATTTTCATGCATCCTGCTCTTTTTATCATACAAACATATCAAATCCCAACTTCAAAAAGATGTCATGAAAAGGAATGCAGCCCATTCCAATGTTGAAACTGGGAACTACCTTAAGCTAGTAGTTCATACTGTGTCTGACAGACGTCTAGTATCAGGATGTTTTCCTTAAAATCTTAAAATATCCCAGAGCACTGTCACAAGTTTCTGTCACAAGTGGTGTACTCTAGACTTCTTGGTAGACAGACTGGGAATCACAGTCATAGACTGTATTTGAAGATCACAAAATCAAATTTTCTGATAAATTGATCTTCATCGCAGCATCTTCTTCATGTCCAAGTACTTCAATCAAGGTGCTTTATTTATGCTTGTTGTTCTGTTTCTTTTTTTCTAATATATTTAATTAAAAATAATTTTGTTGACCACTAACTGGGTGAGACTAACACTAATTATGGGAGAAAAAGTGGGAAAAATAAATAGCCTTTTTTCAGTGGGCATTATTTTCACAAGTATTGCAGAGCTAATAAATTGGCCACTATCAAGGTCTAGTATTTCATTAATCATAGGCCATAAAAGAGCAGACAGAGAAAATAATGGATGATGGATAACACATGATGCCGTGGAGGAGTCCAGGGAAAAGAAGAAGTGCCTGTCCTCACAAGAATGAGAGGGTTCATGCAAGAGATGACTTTCATTTTCTAGCATTTTACATATGCTACCCATAGAAATCACTACCAGATTTGTGGCTGCTTTATCATATTTTATTAATATAATTAAAAGATAGATAAAATGCATTAACATAATAGACAAATAAAACATACTAATCTGATAGTAAGAAAGTTAAAAACATAAAATTTGATATATATACTACAAAATGCATAGAGATTTTATATCATATAGTTTATATTAACATATATTATGAAAATGAGAAAGGAGGCAGTGATCTCTTCTAGGAGAGAGAGGATGATAGAGTTTACCGTCAAGTCTGAGGGGCAGTCTTGGGTTACTTCCATATATGTTGAGGGATAAGGATGAGAAGGCTAATTTCTGGCATGACTATGGTATTTTTTTTTTAAGTATTCTTCTCAAGAAATTCAGTTAATGGGACATTGACAGAGAAAAATATTTAAAAATTTGATAGTTTATAGGTTATATTTAAAAGAAGCCCTCAGGCTAAATCTCCCCTTCCAGAGGTTACAAAAACTTTGGAGTAATATCAGATAAAGGAGAAATAAATAAACAAAAACAAAACAAACAAACGCTCACAAAAGACAGAAAACAAATATCTCTATCTCCGTTAAATTAATGTAATCTTAATTATGTTAGGTTTTTTTGTTTATTTTATTTTTTATGAAACTACTACATAATGGCATACAATTTTGTACATTGCAGGTATAAGAAAAATTGTGTTTTTATAATATTTCCCGAGTAATTGCAGAATCTATCCTAAAAAATTAATAGAATTTAAAAAATATTCATTGTAACACCATATGTAATAACACAAATAAATTTTTAAAAATCCAAAAATCTAATATCAAGAATAATATATCATGATAAAGTCATAGGATGACATCACTACATTTAGGTAAAACAAATTTATCATATAGAAAGTGAGTATGTTTGAAAATCCTAGGAACATAGAATGAAATGTCAGCAGTGGCAAACCTCTGGGCGGTTATACTTACTATAGTTTTACTTTGCTTCTTCATGTGTTTTCGGAAGTTCTGAAATGTTCTATCTCTAGGATGTACTTCTTTCATAGTAAGAAAAAAAAAAAAACCTTCTTAAATTCATGCCCTAACTGAGGGAAGAACTTGTGTCTTTTTAAGAAGAGGAAAAGACAGCCGAGATCATTCTTTCTCTCGCTGCCTGCTCACAGAGAAAAGATTGTATGAGGGCACAGTAAGAAGGCAGCGGGCTACAGGCCAGACAGAGGCCTCGCTAGAACCCAGCCCCACAGCCCACTTTGATCTTGAACTTTCAGCTGCTAAAACTGTAAGAAAACAAATTTCTGTTTTAAGTCATTCTGTGATATTTTTTTCAAGGTAGCCCAAGTAGACTAATACAGTTCTTTTAGCCAAAATGTTTATAGCTATTTATAAATATGGAAATGTTATAATCAGTTTAAGTGAAAAAAATTCACACAGGATATAGTATGCACTTTTATCATTACAACTCAACAAGGTAAAGAACACAACTAAAAATAGAAAATGCTTTGTCAAATTAGTTTTCCATTTTTTTGGCTTTTACATACTATTTATGTTTCATCAATATTATTTTAATAAATTGGTACCAGAGGGTTACCAATACTACGGAGGTTAGCTGTAAGCTTTCTCGATCCTATTAGAGGATGATAAAATGAGTGCCTGTAGGAAGCTCTTTGGTAACTACAACATGAGTTCTGTCTGAGAGAATGAGGCCGAAGCTGTCGTTTCATACCCAAAACTGGGAACAAGATCATAGGTAGGTTTTTCCTTACAGGTGACAAAAAAGAATTTAGAGAGCCTGAGGTTTTAAAATAGGTCTAGGAGTTTACAATCAACCAGAAAATAATAAGAAAGTATATTTTAAATATTTTAATAGTAAAGCATCCAAGTTTAAAAAAATAATAAACTAAAAGAAAAATTACAATACTCTGAACATTTTTACATTCTCATTTATGAATTATCATTGCTGTAGACAAAAGGTTTTTCCTTCAGGAATAGCTACTTTGTCTATTTTTAACTTATGGATATTGTCTAAAACTTTCTCTGTTAACTAATAATTTCTCCAGTTTAATTGCAGCCAGATTGCTTAATCTTGGTTGCCAAAGCACCTGGAATCTGTTGACAGCAGGTGGCAGCAATACCAACTGAGACCAGGTAAAATTCTAAGTGACATCTGGGAAAAAATTAGCTAAACATTTCATAACGAATCCTTGGAGTGAAGTAATGGATCCATCCAGCCTTTTGGCAGGAGAATTGCCATTTTGCCCAGAAAGAAACCTCTACTCACATAATCCCTTTTCAGCACTATCCAAACTGTTCAATTCTAAAAACAGCAAAAGCCACTGCTTTCAGGTGAAATTTATAACCAATGATTCTTTTTCTCTTTATTTCAGTGATTTTCAGCAATTGCCTCTTCTCAGAACTCATTATAAATGGAAATTCTTTGACCCTATCCCTGACTTAAGGCATCAGAAACTTTGAGGCGAGGCCCATCATTGTGAGTTTTAACAAGCCATCCAGATAATTTTGATCATGTTCAAGTCTGAGAAGCATTGCCTTTATGTAATACTCAGGGTGTCAAATGTCTATGGTAATGGTGATGTGAAGAAAATCATCTTATTTTTACTATATCCCATTTCTATACGACTCTCTTAGTTGCTTGCTGATTTCTTCCCTAAGCTTATAAGCACAAAACTAAAGTCTAAAAATTAGAGCTGTTTTTTTCCCAAAGATAATCGAATAGGTATACAAAGAAAGTCAAGAAATAAAAAAGAAATATTAGAAAAATACATATTTTTTTAGGCCACTTAAACTTGGTAAGATTACCTTGGAGTGAAGATAAAAAAAATAAGCAAAGCTTATTAATAAGCAAAGGTAAAATTGATTATAGTGTGTTTACGGATAGAATACAAAAAACTGTCTTCCGTGTGCCCCAGATGATATGAAATCTTCAGTGATTCTCCAGTCTCAGAACAAGCTGCTCTCTAACAGATACTGTCTTTAAAGGGGTGTGGGTGCATTTTCAAGGCTAGTGTCATATTACAGCTAATGTTCTCATCACTGGAAGTCGTCTGAAGTGGTTGGCTCATAAGAATCTGAGCAGAAATCGGGACCTAGTTTCTAGAGGCCTTCATTTAAAACTCATCTTCCAGGCAAAACTGATGGCAGTCTTTCGGTTTCTCTTCAAGAGTCCTTAAGGACAGAGATGCTTCTCTCCATCAGAAAAGGGAGAGAGGCAAATCAAAACCAATGCACAATAGGACGGAGAAGAGTGCTTTTACAAAGACCAGCTTGGATGCCTGCAAGGGAATCGCGGCACAGAAAATCCTTTTGGCTCTGTGTGAATGCCTCTTCCATCTTTCTCTTTCTTTCTTTTTTTCCCCCTCTCCAATAGTGGGGAAGTTATTATCACTCTCTCTTACAATTTTTTTTAAGCCACATAGCAACTACCATAACAACAGGAAGGCTGAGAGCCTTGTACATATATCTTTCATCCTCCCTTCAACCTATCCCAGTTGTTTGAACCTCAGAGAAAGTATAGGGAAGGAAAAAAAAAACCTTTGAATACAGTGTGATTAATTATTTACCTCTTTATTCAAGTCTTATACAAAAAGAGGAAACAATTTTTATTATTCCGAGTCAGACTTAACCTAACTAAAATAATGGACAATCTCCTAGAGATAAGCTACAGAAATATCAAATCATTAAGGCAAAAAGCCCTGATAGAACAAAGAATGTCATGTTCTCACACTCATAAACAGCAAACAAATAAACCACCAGCCTTTGGCTCAGGGAGAGAATTGACCACAAGAATCTAGGGGATTCAGGGCTTCACCCTTTAAAATATGGCTAGGTAGCAAAGAAAACATGTATGAGGTAAGTTTAATGAGTATAGTATTAAGCAACATTGTGTGAGTCACTATTTTTAAGACAGAGCTTGCATAGACACTTCCATTTAAAAACCTGTGGCTTCTGTCTGCAACCACTTCTGAACCAAATAAGAGAAAACACATAATTGCTGAAGTTACAGGGTCAGCTCAAGCAAAATTATCTATGTCCCTTAAACCTCCTCAAGTGATTTCATATGTTTATTTTCTCTTAAGACTCATACATATTATCAGATTTGACGAATAGACTGTTTATTTCTTTCCCTCAGGAATTGCTATTTTTCCTATCCTGCCCTTAATTTTACAGCTTTATTCTATTACTCTTTTCCTCAGACTGTTAAATATAAAATAAGGAGTTGAATGACAAAATTCTGAAAGTGGTCTTTTGAATAACAGTGTGAGTCCAAAGAATGGACAGGCAAGTCTGACATTAAACCCACAGCCTATGGGAGCCAGAGTATTTAGAAAACATATTTCCTCTATTTTAAGTTCAATTTACAGGAGCAAGAAGATTAAACATGAATTTCAACTTCTGGTTGCAAGCATGCCCCATTTTTCTCTTCCATGGCAACTTGCATAGAATCAAAAGGGGAGGCATCTGTTTATTTTTACAGGAGAAGTGCTACTTTTATGCCAACAGATCTGAGATCGTGCAAAACAAGATCAAAACACTCCAAGAAGATCTAGAAAAGAGAAGAAAAGAAATTCTAGAAAATCCCCTGTGGACGGTCCTACATTGTTTTTCACCCTACCTTCTTCCCCTGCTACCCTTATTTACCCTTCACCTTTGGGCCCTGTATCC
>CAUYPK010058575.1:0-13076 GCA_963574355.1 Loris lydekkerianus | reverse complement strand
GATGCAGAAAAAGCTTTTGATAATATCCAGCATCCCTTCATGATCAGAACACTCAAGAAAATTGGTATAGAAGGGACATTTCTTAAACTGATAGAGGCCATCTACAGCAAACCCACAGCCAATATCATATTGAATGGAGTTAATTTGGAATCTTTTCCACTCATATCAGGAACCAGACGAGGCTGCCCATTGTCTCCATTGCTTTTTAACATTGTAATGGAAGTTGTAGCCACTGCAACTAGGGAAAAAAAGATGATCAAGGGTATCCATAGAGGGTCAGAAGAGATCATCTTTGCAGATGATATGATTGTGTATCTGGAAAACACTAGGGAATCTACTACACAACTCCTAGAAGTGATCAAGGACTACAGCAGCATCTCAGGTTACAAAATCAACATTCACAAATCGGTAGCCTTTATATCCACCAACAATAGTCAAGTTGAAAAAACAGTTAAGGACTGTATCCCATTCACAGTAGTGCCAAAGAAGATGAAATATTTGGGAATTTACCTAACAAAAGACGTGAAAGATCTCTATACAGAGAACTATGAAACTCTAAGAAAAGAAATAGCTGAAAATGTTAACAAATGGAAAAACATACCATGCTCATGGCTGGGAAGAATCAACTTTGTTACAGTGTCCATATTACCCAAAGCAATATATAATTTCAACACAATCCCTATTAAAGCTCCACTGTCATACGTTAAAGACCTTGAAAAAATAATACTTCGTTTCATATGGAATTAGAAAAAACCTTGAATAGCCAAGACATTACTCAGAAATAAAAACAATACAAGAGGAATCACACTACCAGACCTCAGACATTACTACAAATCAATAGTGATCAAAACAGCATGGTATTGGCACAAAAACAGAGAAATAGATATCTGGAACAGAATAGAGAGCCAAGAGATAAATCCAGCTACATACCATTATTTGATCTTTGATAAGCCAATTAAAAACATTCAGTGGGGAAAAGATTCCCTATTTAACAAATGGTGCTGGGTGAACTGGCTGGCAACCTACAGAAGACTGAAATTGGACCCGTACCTTTCACCATTGACTAAGATAGACTCTCTTTGGATTAAGGATTTAAACTTAAGACATGAAACAATAAAAATACTAGAGGAGAGTGCAGGGAAAACCCTTGAAGAAATAGGTTTAGGCGAGTATTTTATGAGGAAATTGAAGCAATTGAAGCAGCTTCAAAAATACATTACTGCGACCTGATCAAACTAAAAAGCTTCTGCACAGCCAAGAACATAGTAAGTAAAGCAAGCAAACAGCCCTCAGAATGGGAGAAGATATTTGCAGGTTATATCTCTGACAAAGGTTTAATATACTTTAAAATAGTTAGAAGAAAATATTTAGAATGTTCCTAACATAAAAAGCAGTAAATGCTTGTGGTAATTACAGCCTGTTTTCTGGATTTGATCATTATGCAGTATATGTATGCATAAAAGTATTACAAGTACTTTATAAGCATGTGCAACTATTAGTTATTAATAAAATGGAATGAGATTGATAATAGACATAATGTAAAATATAAAACAAAACAAAATATATCACCATAAGAAAATATAGAATATCTTTACAATAATGGTTCAGGCAAGCTGTCTTAGAGAATGTGTGAATAAAAATATTAAAAATTTTAAATTTGTGTTTGTTAGGAAATGTCATTAATAAAATAAATAGGGAATTCACAGACTTGAAGAAAATTCTTCCAATGTATATGTAATAAAAACTTTCTTTCTGAAATTTGTATAAAGTATTTCTTCAACCCATTTAAAATGGCAAACATAAAATAAATAGGAAACAAACTTAAAGACTTCAGAAAGAAAACCATATGAATGCCAAATAATCACATGGAAAAGTACTCCACACATTAGTTATTAGTGAAACACAAAATCACACCAATGAGTTTTGTTTGTAGTAATTTCTTTTTAGAGTAGGAGGAAGGGGAACTACATTGATCAATGCATTGTTCTGCTCAGGCTCTTATAACAAAATTCTGTAAACCAGGTGACTTAAGTAATAGGTATTTATTTCTCACAGTTCTGGGCACTAGAAGTCCAAGATCAAGGTAACCACCAGTTTATTCTTGGTGAGGGTTCTGTTCTTGGCATGGAGATGGCTGCCTTTTTGCTGTGTTTTCACATGATAGAGCAAGGCAGTGATCACTCTCTTCCTTTTCTCATAAGAACATTAAATTAATCATGAGGTTCCCATTCTGAGACCTCATCTATCCCTAATTATTAATACTTCCAGTGAGTTCTAACACCAAACACTACCGCACTGGGATTAGAGATTCAAGATACTAATTTTGCAGAGGCACAATCTGGTTTATAGTAATTAGCTTATGAATTGAAAATACTACCATGTAGGAGAAGAAACACTCTTACATTTACAAGAATACTACACTATGAGAATATTTTAATTCTTAATTTTAGTTAAGACTAGATCCTCCTCCTTCAGATCTAAGATTTTCTTCTATGTTTTAAATCACAGTTTTCAAGGCAAGCTAAATTTATTCAGCTAATAATGATCCTTAATGTTTGTGAGCAGGACATGGACATAAGTCAGCAATGATTATATTCCACCAATGGTGCAATAATAGCAATGGAAATGAAACAATATGATTCAAAAGCAATATGAAGACAGAGCCCCTGTGATGTATTGGAACTATGGTCATTAGTGAATGCCTTTCTTTCTGTCAAGCACACTGACATCCAAAAAGAACTCTTTAATTTTCTTTAGTATAAGAACATTGATAGCTAACAACCACAAGAAATTTATGACCAACTACTGGAGATTTTGTTATCAGTCACAGGTATCCAGTGGGCATGCCCACATCATGTCACATGAATGTTCATGTCTGGACAAGGGTGAGATTATTAGGTGATGTTACTCTGGGCACTGCTAACTTCATTGGTGTTTTTTATCCATGCTTGTACAAAAACTTTCAATGGCATGTGTTGCTGGCTATTGAGTTTTATTGGACCGCGTAGGTAATTTATAGAGAAAATTGAGATGTGGCATTCTTTTGATACCCATAATTCCTACAGAGATCATCAAATCATTCAGTAATTCATGAAGTTTAGATAATTCATATTCAAACCAACATGGGGAGGCCAGAGAGTAATCTAGGTGAATGAATCCTAAACAAAAATAAACATATTAAGTTTGAAATGGTTTGAATTCTAAGTAAAATCATTAAATCTACATTAGGCATATTGATGGCTTAATTCCATCAGATTAATGTGTTTTTCATTAGAAAATATTTGAAGCTACCCAATTTGCAATACATAACTAGCAAAAATACATTTATCATTCTTTTAGATACATGTATAGGATGCTTATGTATTTTATTAAAAATATATTTCAAATAAACTGTTTTAGCTTGTACAAATTATTTCTCTGATGATACTATTGACATGTCCCTGTTTTTAAAAAAATGCTTAATAAAGTTTAACATTAAACACTGGATTTATGAAAAATACTTATCCATAAATAAACACCATGGAAAGTAAATTTGCTTTTTGGGATACTAACAAAGATATTGGAGGCAATCAAGGGCATTTTATCATTGTCATCAGAAAGAAAAGGATTAATTGCTGTTATGTTATTTTTATGTTACCTTGTGGGGTACAAATTACATTTTTCTAACCTCTAGACCTTAATCAAAAGCTACAAGATTCAAGGTGGTATTAATCTGCAGCTGCTCCACACATATAGCATACAGCGAGCCTGTTTATCCAGAAAAATTCTTAGAAACTTCCTTGAATTTCCATTAAACCCCAAAATATAAGTAAAAATAGTATGAATGCTATAACTTTCAAATAACTTTTACTTACTCAGAAGTGAATGGCAATACAACTGTTTACTGGATGAAACCCGAGGTTTATTTTTAGCCAGTATGTATTATGTCTTCTTCAGTCTTGATGAATCCTTTCTCCTTCAAAGGCTTTCCTTTCTTGATGCCATTGTTACTCTGGGTTGTTCAGTTTCACTAACCCTTCACCATGGCCCTGAATCTAGAGTCTATAAACTTCATCTTTCTGTACTCATAATTGGGACCTTACATACATTATTTTTTTGCTTATTGAGTGTCTGGGCCTTAGAATCATGCTGAAAATGTTGGTTAGAACAGCAAGTGTCAGAATTATGGTAATCACATGAATCCATGCCCATAGATGAGGCCAATGATATGCATTGATATTATATTTTAGTTTCACGTACAATTTAGTAGGTTTTTTTTTTTTTTTTTGCTATTTTTCTCAAACATATTTGAGTCTGAACCTGACTACAACATGTTTTTCTTTCTGAAAATATGAGAATACTGTTTTATCTTTTTAAAGATTTGATAGATTTAGAGGCACAAATGTGTTCTTGTTACATGGATTAATTACATAGTAATGATGTCCAGGTTTTAATATAACCATCACCTGAAGAGTGTGCATTGCACCTGATAGATGGATTTTATCCTCTCATTTTCTTCTTACACAATCTTCTCTGAGACTGCAATGTCCATGAGACTACTCTGTGCACTCATAGCTTAGCTTCCACTTACAAGAGAGAGCATACAGCATTTGATTTACTGTTGCTTCAGTTGAGATAATGATCTCTAGTTCCATTCAAATTGTTGTAAGAGAAATTATTTCATTCTTTTTTATAACTGGGTAGTATTCCATGACATATGAATGCCACATTTTCTTTGCCCACTCCTAGGTTGATGGGCATTTAGGTTGCAAAGATTCTATAGTTTGCCATTTTGCCTTGGTCATTTTGATATAATGATTTCTTTTTCTTTGGTTTCTTTTCTTTCTTTCTTTTTTTTTTTTTTTTTTTTGTCTGGGGCCGTGTTTGAACCCATCACTGCTGGTGTATGGGGCTGGTGCCCTACTCCTTTGAGCCACAGGCACCGTCCAGTTTCTTTTCTTTCTTTTTTTTTTTTTTTTTTTCTATGTACTTGGTTTTAAGTACATTCCTAGGTATTTTTTCTTCACCTATTTTACCATGAACATTTTCTTTCTATTGGTTTTTAACTCATGCAATATATTTCATAATAGAAAATTATCTCTCTATATAGTTTTTCATCAATTATATAAGACAAAATTGTCTCTACTATTCCTCAATACACTGGTGTCAAATATTATTCTTACATAATATAGTTTTATTATTATAAAAAGTTATAGACATTTTATATACTAGCTCTTCAGTAAAATTATTTACACAAAATTAACCCCATATTAATGATTCATTTTTACTAATGTCAAAGTAATCACATGTATTTCAGAAGTATCCTCAGAAGGTAATTTTCTCTAACAAACATCTCTTATAGAGTGTTGCTTAATTTTATATCCTCTTTCTGCATTTTTATTGATATTCACAAGAGATATAAATTTTGATAGAGGTTTTATTTTTAGCAAAATATGTAATTTAGAGGATTTCTAAAGAACAGAAAGGCTTTCTGGTCAATAATTTTATATTTACATCTGTTTTACATTTTTAAAGGATGTACTAATTTGATTTACTGTACTGAAGTAAAGATGATCAGGTAAATATAATTTAGTGAAAAAGTAAATTGTAATTTGTACTGAAAAAGATGGTCAGGTAAATATAATTTACGTTAAAATCAATTAACCATGGGGCGGCGCCTGTGGCTCAAAGGAGTAGGGCGCTGGCCACATATGCCAGAAGTGGCAGGTTCAAACCCAGCCCTGGCCCAAAAAAAAAAAAAAAAAAAAACTTAAAAAAAAAATCAATTTACCATGAAACATGAAAACTGTGTTCACTTATATCAAACATCTTGGTATGTATTTCTCCAACTTTTTTTTTTTTTCTTTTAACAACTTCTCCAATTCTCTACATAAATAAAAACTTTTTTTTTTCTCTAAGATTTCCCAGAAGGATGTATACTATGTAACTGTTAATATTATTAAAATATTATATGCCACTTCTAAGACTATGAATTGTGAAAAGTTAAAAAATATCATATTCTCTCATGTGAGTAATCACTGATGTTTTTAAAGAAATATACACCAATGTATCCTTATACAAAAATATCAATTCAAAGTCATAACAATAGGCTTATTATTCAAAAATCTCTATGGGAAACTATATGTCCACTAAAATAAGAAATATTTTGTAGAACTTCTTAAAGACATGCCTAATATATTTGACAGATATGTTATTATTTATTTCACCCTTTTAGTCATGCATCTGTCCACCCAACAATCATTGTTTTGCTAGAATAAGATATTACAATTTCACTGACAAAAAATATGAGTAAGAAAATATAAATGTTAGATAATGGAAAATATAATTCTGTGAATAGTATATAATTGCTACATACCTTTAAACAGGGAATAGCAATGATAATCTCTTTATATTTGGGATAATTTTATATAATTTAATTCCTATACAAATCAGGTTAAATTCAATACTGAATTGTTAGATTCATTATGATAATATATGTGAAATGAAATAATAAACATAAGAGAAACAGAAAATACAGTATTAAAATAACTAAAATACAAATAATAGGTTTGCAAGTGAAGTTCTCAGCTCCAAAATTAAATCATATTTATAAAAATAATAACATCTTCCCAGTATATAGAATTTATAAAAGATGCTTGGAATTCAAAACAAAAAGAAAAACAACCCAACACAAAGACAAGCAAAATGCCTTGACTAGACGTTTCTCTAAAGAACTTATAGCTCTAAAGAAAATATACATATTGCTGAGGAGCATGTGAAAAGATGTTCAACATTATTATTCCTTAGGGAAATGCAAATCAAGACCACAATAAGATACCACTTCACCCCCACAAGAAAATAGCAAGTGTTGACAAGGATATGGAGAAATTGGAACCCTGAAGTTTTTTGGTATCTATGTAAAATGGTTCAATTGCTATAGAAAGCAGTTTGGAGGGTAGTCAAAGAATTACACATAGAATTAGCATATAAACCAGAAATTCTACTCCTAAGAGACTCAAACAGATATTTGTACACCAATATTCATAGCAACATTATTCACAATAGCTTAAAGGCGGAAACACCCTAGATCTCCATCAACAAACGAATGCATGAAAAAGTGGTGAAACACACATTCATTACACACAGATGAATGTAGAAAACAGTGGTGAAACACACGTTCATTACACACAGATGAATGTATGAAACAGTGGTGAAACACACGTTCATTACACACAGATGAATGTAGGAAACAGTGGTGAAACACACGTTCATTACACACAGATGAATGTAGGAAACAGTGGTGAAACACACATTCATTACACACAGATGAATGGATGAAACAGTGGTGAAACACACATAGACACAAAAGGAATGAAATGCTGACACTTCCTAAACCATACATGAAGCCTGAAAACATGATGCTCATTGAAGAAGCTAGACAAAAAAGGTTGTATCTTATATGATTTCTCTGATATAAGTATCTAAAATAGGTAAATATTTAGTGACAGCGACTGTGGTGATTGCCAGAGCTGGGAGAAGAATAGAATAGGTAGTAAGCAATTAATTGGTATAGGATTTTCTTTTGTTGTGAAAAAAATACACGGGAATTAAAGTGGAGGTGATTGTTACAATTATTTAGTAAATGTACTAAATGTCCCTGAATTGTTCTATGTGAAATGGTTGATTTTATGTGAATTACATCTCAGTATAATTTTAATTTTTATGTGAATTACATCTCAGTGAAAAAATGAAATAATCAAGTATTACATACCTAACCAAAATTTAAATACGATGGTTATAACAAAAGGAAGTCAGCCTAAGCTTAATGAGTGCATTTTATTTTATTTTTGTTTTGTTTTAAATTAAAAGTTTTATCTTCTTTCCATATTTATTTAAGTTTAGTACATATAAATCCAAAACATATATTCAAAGTTAAAGATGCATTAACAAGGATCATTTCAAAATAAGGGAATATGGCAACATATGCAGTCTTTCTCAGAGGCTCCTACATTCAATCTGAGACATTTAAGACATAAACACTGGTAGTCTTTCCAATAAGTAAGCCCCTCAATTAACTCTTAATGGAATGTTTCCCTTGACAAATGCTCCTGGAGCCATAAGGTAAGAACTTTCCAGCGCAGCAGTATTAAGCTTCGTGTTGATCTTTTCTAGACCTCAGCTGAGCTCAGGCTGACAGCATAACACCAGTATCCTCAAGAAGCCCTTCACTCCTTCAGAGGCTGCCTGTGTTCTACAGAAGTAAGGCTTGTATAAGAAAGGAAAAGGAAAACTATCTCTTACACTTTTTTTCCTTCCTTCAATAAAACAACAGAGTATTACAGCACTCAGTGTGGAGGAAAAATTATTCAGAATTTCAAGAGGTTGGCTCCTAGACTGCAAACTCAGCTCTAACCTTAACCTCAACCATACCAATTTTATTTTCAGATAGGGATTGAAATAACATCACAAATCAAATCTAAAGTCATCTGTCCTCTTACTGTCATACTATAAGGCAGTCAAGGGGACTTGTATTTCAGGGATCAGAAGTTGGATAATGTGGAGAGATCCAGTCATCGGGGGATTCATTTGGGTTGTGCCAGTAAGGATTCTGTAGCAGACCATATAGCTTATAGGAAGGAGAAGTGAGAGTCTTGAGAAACACCTGTCACAGCTCGGTAATGTAACACCTTGGTAATGAGGGCCTGGGGAAGGGATTCGGCTCTCCTTGACACAAGAGCGCAGGAGATGAGAACATCAGTGATTGGTGTTCTGTACACCTGTGGTGCTAATAGCCGTGGGATCACGTCTAGAAGAAGCTGCAGGAGAAGGCAGTCGGGGAGCGTGCTCACTCTTTCAGGGATTCACTCACTCTGACTCTTTCACTTCTCCTGCTCACAGGGCATTTGCTCAGCATCTCTTTACCAAGACTGCTAAGATTCACTCCCTTACTAAGACTGTTACTCTCCCTCCAAGATTGTTTCTCTCTCTCTCTCCCTTCTGCTTAGGTGAATAGCCCTTAGGCACCTAAGGGTAATTGTTCCCATTCTTCCTGAGCAAGATAACACAGTGGTCCATGGCCAGAGAGGAGACCTGGCCAGTCCCAGGCCCTGACAAGTGGCAACAAAGATGGAACAGTGGAAGCCAATGGCAGAATTCCTTCATATAAGAAATATTACCAGCACTCAGATAAATATTTCCATTTTTAAAATACCATACTCTTAAGCTAATAATTGCTTTCTTTTAAAACTTAAATTATTACTATACGGGAGACACTGCTAATTTTAAATACAGCAATACTAATGAGTTTAGAACCTGAATGTATGTAAGTGAGAAGAATTAAACAACAAAAAATAAGCAAAAACAAAAGCCTAAAAGAAAAAGGCATAGGAATGGAAATTTATGAAAGTCACTTTTTTTATGTTGAAATAATGATATAAATGTTATTTTTCTTAAATGCACCAGATGATGTGCTGGACTTTTGTATAGCTAGAAATGAATCATTTAAAAAAAAAAAAATCATACTTATTTAAATATCTCCCACCCTTTCAGACATTTCTCTAATTTTTACTTCTCTCTACTTGTTTTTAACACTATGTGCTATAGTGATAATTCTCATTGTTGCTTTAATTTTTCTTTTCTTTTTATTGAAACAAATCTCATTGTCCCCCTGGGTTGAGTGCAGTGGCATCATAGCTCACCACAACCTCAAACTCTTGAGTTCAAGTAATCTTCTTGCCTCAGCCTCCGGAGTAGCTAGGCCTAACAGGCACTCAGCACAATGCCTAGCTAGTTATTCTATTTTTAATAGAGACCAGTTCTCAATGCTTGCTGAGTGAGGCTGGTCTTGAACTCCTGAGCTCATCTGCCTCAACCTCCCAGAGTGCTAGGATTATAGGTATGAGCCACCATGCCTGGCCTTTATAGTCTTTAAGGTAATTGTAGACATGTTTTCATGTTTCCTCTCTATGTTGCTATATTTGATTTTTGCTTTTGGAGACATTTTCTATATTTCTATTTATTCTTGTTATCCTCCATAATCTCACAATATTCTATTTTTTTGTTATTGATTATTATATATGTTTAGTAAATACATTTATAATGCTTTTATACTTTTTTATCATTGTTATAGATATTTTATTTCACAACATTTAATTGGAGAGAGATTAAAAACTCTCTAATTCATGTACACAGATAGTTTTCTAATTTTTTTTTAATTGTTCTTGTTGATATTTTTCCTCATCTTTAATTATTGGATGAACAATTTTCTTTGATTATTTTTTTGTCCTCTCTCTGTCCCTTTCTTTCCTTGTGGAAATGCATTCTTTAAAATTTGTGATCTTTGAAGAAAATAATCCAGAACTTTTAATTTTTATATTTACTATTTTTGTTAAAAGGATCTATTTGGCTGAGCATTGGGACTAATGTTAGAACATACATTATTCTCAGTTTTACTATTTACAAGCTGTGTTATCACTAAAATTCAGTGAATGTAGTCCCTCTTTTAAAAAATTATCAACACATCCACACACAGATTCTATGAGAGTTTAAAAAGAAATAAGAAAGAGGGTTCTTTCTGTAAGTTATTAATGCATTTGAACTATTGTTTAACCAATAATGCAAAACTATGAACATCAACTCTAAATATCTTTAAAATTTACCAGGAATCAGTGCCCTCATAATGAAATCTATGAGGTATTACCTCAATATTATTTATGGGCTGTAGTACAATTGAAATTCACGATAGCAATCAATGTGGAAAAAATATTACACCCATTTTTATTCCAAAGATATAATTCACCTTCTGCAACATTTACAGTGAAGAGTTTTATCTTTTTCTTCTTCTAAATTATTAGAGGCTTGTACACAAATAAACTCTGAAGAATCAGTAGCTTGGAAATTGCACGGTTAAATGATTTATTATGTTCATTTTTTAATAATGTATGAACCCTGAATGTGTTTTTCAAAGCACATATATGGGTCAGTTCCTTGGGTGAGGACAGAGGCAATGTGGGGATACTTCTCACAAAGTCCTGAAGGGTGGTGAGGGGTGGAGTGTTGACTTGCATTTTAAACAGCAGAAGTATCATTGTTATCTGGACTCCCCAAGGGTGCTAGATGCGAGCTCTGCAGACAATCTCCCTTTCACAGAAATTCCACACTCTGTGTAGAGTTGATGTTTGAAATCTAATGGAACTTACAAAATGTTTATAGAGAAATATAGAATCAAGTGATGACAAAAGAAGCAATGACAGGAAGTCTTGATTAGTCTTGCCATGATGTGTATTTCTCATATAGCCTGACAGATTAGGGAACTTGAAGGAATAAAAAAAAAAAAGAAAAAATTCACAAATTGATTAGATCAAAGTTATGTACAGAATGAGAAAAAGGAAAATGACATTATGTCTGCTATGAAGAAGAGTCTGGAGGAAAGCATAAGATAAAAATAAAATTTGGGTAAAATGTATACTAGTCATTTGATGTTTCAATGACGTGATAGACTCAGGATCAAGCCACCTTTTCACCTTCCTAGTCAGGGAGGTTCACATTTTGTTTTGCTGCTCACCTTTCTGGATCCCTTAAAGCCTGTTTCTGCAAAATTAACAGATGAAGGCAACTGTGGGAGGGGAACTAAAAAGTGTTTTAAAAATGGTCCTTAACAAAAGTGATCCAGCAGTGCAATTCATGTTTACAGAAGGTGTCATGTGTTCATGTGGAAAGGAGTCACGAAACATCACATGTGCATTGACTCTTCTGAGGTCTGTCCTGCTTGCCTGGAAATCTCACGTGGTGCCATTTGTGAATAAGATTTTATGAGCAGAAGTTCCTACTGGGTGGGGCTTCTGGTTTGTACACTCAAGTGCATTTCTTCATTAGCTTCAATCCATTCCCATTTCTAGAACAAGTTCAAGTTCTAACTGCTTAAGATCATTACTAAACACTTTAGTACATACTGAAAATTTTCTTTAGAATACTTTAAGCTATATCTTTATTACTATATCACCAAAACAGACTATTTTATTACCAACAGACTTTTTTATTCCTATAATTTTACAAATGCTGTAATTTCATCCAGTAAGACACTAGGCCATAATTATACAATCCTATTTAACCATTAAGAAAAGAGCCAACGTAAATTTTCTCACTTGTAATGCAAAGCTCTGGAAACCAGACCCTATGTACTATGTAGTACTATGCTGGAACTAATATATCAAATCTATAATAATTAGGCTTTTTTAAGAAATAAATTTACTAATTATTAAATATGTTAAAATATTGTTCCAGTTATATAATTTTTAAACATAAATAGGTATAAATGAACACACTTTATACAATAAGAAAATTTTACTCTCTAAGAATTATCAAGCAATAACGTAAGCCTCTCTATTTCTAACAGTAATTTATATCCTTACTTTGGGGTTTCTTCATATCAGAATTCTAGGGTATATATATATATATATATATATATATATATATATACATATAGATTTAATTTCACAATGTTTAGGGATGAAAATGTTTTAGGTTACATAGATCACTTTTTTTTTTAGCATTTTTTTTATTTCAGCATTTTAAAAATTAAGATCATGATTAAAATATTTCTTAAATATTTCTGATTTGCATGTTACAATTTCAGAACAATTATGCATATTCTGATTTCAGAACAACCTGCTTTATACTCCCTACCCACATATTGGGGTTGTCCCAAGAGCAACTTAGTTTAGAGGTCCCCCTGAGTGACCAAGCCCACAGGGGCCCCTCCACACACAGACACCATCCCATTCACCACCAGATACTGGGCCCTTCCCAGGCATAGGACCTTGCCCTGTAAATGTATTATTTTCTGTGTGTCTCCATAAAACTTTCATGAGAACACTTGAGTAGAAAATGTAGATTAATATCCTGGCAAAGGACCAAAGGAAGAAGCTGAGGAAGGGTGTCACCACCAGGATCCTCCTCAACAAAGGCAATGGGTCACCAGCTTCAGTCCACGCTTCCTGCAATAAAAGCCCAAGACACAGCACAGCCACCAGGAGTAAAACAAGTGCTAGACCTGGAACTTCCTTGTGAGGGAAAAAGACTTTGTTAAGAATCCACAT
>CAUYPK010058572.1:0-26430 GCA_963574355.1 Loris lydekkerianus | reverse complement strand
GGTCGGTTTTTGGTGTGCGGGGCCCCCCCCCCCCCCGTGCCTCTTTGTTACAGCAGCTGACTCACACAGAGGCTGACGCATTGTTGTCTCAGGCACGCCCCCCCCCCCCCAATGCCTCTTTGTTACAGCTGCTGACTCTAGCAGAGGCTGATGGATTGTTGTCTCAGGCGCCCCTCCCCACCTGCCTCTTTGTTACAGCAGCTGACTCACATAGAGGCTGACGGATTGTTGTCTCAGGTGCCCCCCCATGCATCTTTGTTATAGCAGCTGACTCACACAGAGACTGATGGAGCTCAACGGGAATACAGACCCAGAGTCTGAAGGGACAGGTGAAAGGAGGAGCCCAATGTTGCCTCACGGAGCACCACGGTCCTTCATTCAAGGGGTTTCTAAATCCATAAAGCTCAAACAGGCCATGAACACACCGGGAGTGAGAAGAGGCACAGTGATGCGATAGGTCAGGATTAACCAGTCTCCTCACCAGCCCAAAACAGGAAGTGCAGATGTGCTCACGGCTCATGGCAGAGTGATTCTTCGAGGCCCCTAGATGCCCCAGGTGTAGCAGGGCTGCCCAGCTGCCCAGTGGCATGAGTGTTCAGCGCAGCCACAGCCATTCTGGGGATACCAGAGGAAGGTTCTGGGCAGGTGGCCTGTGCTGAGACAGCAGAGAAGCCTCCAGAGGAGCTGCAGCAGCCGTCCGGGCAGGGACCCAGTCTCTGGCCTATACCCGGTCTGGCACACCTTCAGAAGCTGGTCTCCCTGAGCCATCCTCTGTGCCACCATGTCATGTTGGAGTTTAGGCGTTTGTCTGGTTAGTGTCCACGAGACTTCTAAATTCTCTGTGCATTTACTCACTGGATTTATATTTAGAAACAGTGAATGGAAATGCTGCTATTTTAGTGTTTGTTACTCTTTCTTTGTTTTTATTCCTGCTTTATCAGGTCTTTTGTCTTTATCTAAACATTTCACTAACAGAGACAAACATGGTAACACATTCCACAGCTTGGATCTAAGAAATAAGCAAAGAGGGAAGAAAAATGCCTCTAAACAGCCAAAACAGATACTGCAAAGCCGGTGTGTAACAGTCATATGATGTTTGCATAGCTGTGAAACACTGAGAACAATTCTGACTTCTTTTACTGCTAGGTCACAGGGAAGGCCAGTGGTTTTAGATGTAACAAGTTTTCTAGAAAATTTATTGTTATTATTACCTCACTTCCCTAAGTACAAACTGTCCCTAACTTTCTATGGTTCCACTTATAAGTTTTTTACTTTTATGGTAACCATACAACCATTCTGTTTTTCACTTTCAGTATAGCATTCAACAAATGACATGAGATTTCAACTCTTTATTATAAAATAGGCTTTGCATTATTATTTTGCCCAACTGTAGGTTGATGTAATTATTCTGAGCACATTTAAGGTAAGCAAAGATAAACTATTAATATAAGATTTGGTAGGTTAAACATATTAAATGCATTTTTTTACTTACTATATTTTCAATTTACCATATATACTCAGGTATATACGGTATATATATATTTTTTCGGCACAAATTTTGTGCCAAGTTCAGGTTTTTCGGCACAAATTTTGTGCCGAAAAAACTCGGCTTATACTCGAGTACATACGGTACAACAGATTTACCAGGACATAGCCCCACTGTGAGGTTTATCAGGATAAGGCCCCACTATGTACCTTTTTCTTAGTTGTACTTCCTAATCCACTATGTAGTATCTTTGCCACGACTTCTGATTATAATGAAAAAGGTAATTTATTCTCTGCCTAGAGCTTCACGGTCACTATGTGAAAAATCTTTAACACTACCCTGCTCTGAATTTGTGAGTTAGATGAAAATAGTTTTGGCTACTCACTGAGCTTTCCCATTCTCCTTCAGAACACATAGTGGGATTGCACTTTTCTAATTGCTTAATTGTTGGAAATAGCCATATGACTTGCTTTCACCAAATATGGATAGAAGCAACATTTGTCACTTTCAGTCAGGAGCTTTAAGGCCTAATCATGATCTGCCAAATTTTCACCCCACATGTGATGGCAGAGATTGTTCTAAAGCAGTGGTTCTCAATCTGTGGTCACTTTTTAACAATGAAAATACAATGTGGCATTAAGAAGGTTGAGAACCACTGTTCTAGAGGGTGAAATCTCTGAGTGAGGGTAACATTGGGTAGAGCCTCCCATTAACTCATCAGCATCTCTTTTGCATATAAATCGCTAAAATCTGTAGTCTATTGTACTATAGCATAGTACAAGTTGATCTTTCCTAATTGATCTATAAACACACCCTAACTGTACATATAAAAAAGCCCCACATCACTTGTCAAAGCCTGTCTTAACTTACATATAATCATACAAACCTATACTATCCAAAATTCAACTTGACAGTAAACTAAAATGTTGTTACATCTATAGGTAGAATCTGTTATAGGTAGAACTATTGCCTTAAAAGGAACAGCCAATAGCCAAAAGAAATACATATATAAACTACAACAAGCAAAAGGGGAAGAAATTGCATCAATTGGGAGTTATTAGAAAGCCAACAAACCAATATACCTTAGTATTGCAATCCCAATGCCCAGGCCATGGACCTGCACCAGTCAGTGACCTGTTAGGAACGAGGCTGCACAGCAGGTGAGTGGAAGACAAGGAATGAACAAAGTCTCATCTGTATTTACAGCCGCATCTCATCACTTGCTTCACTTGCCTGAGCTCTGCCTCAATCGGATGAGCAACAGCATTAGATTCTCATAGGAGCACAAACCCTACTCTAAACTGAGCATGGGAGGGATCTATGTGATATGCTCTTTATGAGAATATAGTGCCTGATGACCTAGGGTAGAGATGTAAAGCATTTATAATTTCCTGAAACCCTCATCCTTCCCTCCTCACTCCATGGAAAAATTATCTTCCAGTCTCTGGTGCCAAAAAAGTTGGGGATGGCTACCTTAGTAGACTCTGATGTTATCCTTGTTTTCACCACACTGCTCCTGAGACATCAAACTCCAAAATTTCCCATTGTCAAAGTTCTAATAGAGGTGGTTTTACTTCTGCATTCCTTAGTGTCAAGTGTAAAAATGTAGACTCCAGAGTAGTAACTGCCTAGTCATATTTTTTGGTGATGCTTTTTAGAAGATAATTCCAGACACTGGCAATGGAAAAAAAAAAAAAAAATGACAGAAAAATAAAGGTCTTTGCAATAAACACCCCAAAATGTAACAGACATAAACCTAGAGCTTAGGTATGCAATGCACTTTTCTGATAACTTTGAGTATTTAGGAGGGAGGTGCAAGGAAAAGGTTAGAACATTTGCTTTTATTTGAAGTTATTTTGTCATTTAGAGAAAACATTTTGTGGTACATAAGCAGGAATGGGCTCCCCTGGCTTAGATGAAATTACAACTCTCAGAAGTTCCTGGGCAGAAAGAACCTACAGAGGATTCATACTTGGATCAGAAGGGTTGGCTTTATTATCTGAATAGATATTTACTGTGTGAAATTTTAGTAAGCATGAAAATTTCTAAATTTTAGCTGCAATAATCTGTATCCATCATCCACCTAAAGAAATGTGTTCTTCATGCTCTGGAGTACACAAAGATGAATAATCTAGCCTTAGTTCTCATGTTTTAAACTTTATTACACATACAAATAATGCTTGTAGAAATCTAAGTTAAATTTTGTTGCGTGACTGGAAAAGCAAACAAACAGCAGCTTTGCCATGGGTGTAAACTCGCTCCTATAATTAAGTCAAGAAACAGACTACACAAGATGGGATGGCGTGTAGTGAAAATCTTTATTCAGGGTTTTGATTTTATACTTTTCTAGTCATGTATACACTTATCATGTATACACTATCATGTATACACTATCATGTTAGTTTCACCATTATCTTATTTTACCTATCTGAAATTAACTTGAAAGGAAATATTTTGTTATCATATCAATACAATCAACTTTGTAGTAAATTTCTTCTAAACACTAATTTCTCAGCAGGTATCTAAATAAAGATCACAAAGAAGAAAGAAGCCACAGGGGAACAGAGCTAAATGAAGAATATCTTCAAGCATTCACTCAGTTTACTCAGTATGAAGTAATGACTGTGTCTTTCCCTCAGGGCAGAGCACCTATAGACTCTGACAATATGTTGTTAACATACGTCAATGCTCTGACCCAGATCTCTGAGGAGGGGCGGCATGCACTTTGATCTCAGGCTTCACTGGGCGCACAGCTTCAGAGAATGGACTTGTGGAATGTTTAACTCCACGCAAGCCAACAACTCTGTGTGTGTCCCAGGGGGGTCCAGGTCCCTTAAGCCTCTGGAAGAAAAGCAAGTCATTTTAAACTCACACTGAATTCACTTTGTGTGCTTGATGTAGGATATGTTTATTTCTAAATATTATCCTACAAATTTGATAGTACAAAGAAAGAACTATGGAAACAGAGAGAAATCAGCTCTAATTGGAGAGAACTGGGTGGATGAGGGGTGACATTTGAACTAACCACTAAAAAACTGGAAGATTTCAACCAATGAAGAAAACTCAAGGGCCCTCCAGGCAGAGGGGATGGAAGCACATGTTCAAAGTGGAGAATGTGTGGAGCACAGTTGGGGAATGGTGAGAAAGTCTGCCTTGAGTGGAGGGTCTATGCAATGTAAAAAATAACCAAGTGGAAAAAAAAAAACAACCAAATGATCAAGAAGGATCATAAAGGCAATGCTAAGGAGTCTGACCTTTATTTCTAGAAATTATTAAGAAAAATAAAAATTTCTGATGTGAGGATATTATTTCACCTTATTTTAGCAATAGCACTTGGTATGTTAGACAGATCAGGAGACTGGGCCTGAATGTTCGACAATGCCTGGGACATTTTGAGGCATCTTCTGGGTAAAGGGTATAAGGCTGTGAACAGGATCAGTGACAGTGAGATAAAGGGGACATATGAACTTGGGGATTCAGTTGAATTGGGCCAGGTTTACTCCTGAATTATTATGCATGAAGATGTTTTCTACCCTTGGCTCTGTGCATTTTTCTCTTTAAATTTCAAATTCTGTATCATTTTTACAACTAAACCTGTCTGCATTCTTCTCTCCCCCTGACTTATAGAGCTTTGGTTGGTTGATAATGAAGCCTACACATTCCTGCACAATTTATTTCCTTATATGAGAATTTAGTACATTGAAATTTCTTTATCCCCATAAATTCCTTAGTAAATCATACTATTCTCTTCCATTTATAATTTCAACTTCATTATCAACATTTCTTAAGGTTGGGAGTAGATACTTGACATAGCATTCTATCCAGTCTCCTACTGGGAGAAGCCACAGGAACATTGAAATGGTTTTCATTGTGCTAACTTTTGTAAACACACCCTTCAACCAGTTTCCTAAATTGTTTTCATTGCTTAAGCTCAAATGAACAGAAATAGTTTGTGGATTTATAGTAGATGCTTATGTCAAACTGAATTTATTAAAATGCATTTATTATATATGTTTACTTTTTTAAAAAACTATAAGTAGTATATAGAAAATCTTAAAATTACTAACATAGAAGGGGATTACATCTGCAACAATGTTGGATGGAGCTTTCTATCTTATAGGTGGGGGTTGGAGACAAGGTGGCTGACTGAAGCCAGCTTTCCACAGAGGCTCCTGTCCAGAAGGAGAGTTAAAGGATAAAAATTTAGTAAGTAACCTAGAGGATTAGAGATCCACCAAGAGAGAAGGTTGAAGAACACACATCAACCCTGCTGAGGTGAGCCGCAACCCCAAGTATACATACAAAAGGTACAAAATCCATCGCCAAGTGGATGGGAGTCCCCTCTCCCATGAGAATGGCTCAGAGTGCCCCACAAACAAGCAGAGTTCAAAGGTCCTCCCACTACACTCCATGGGAGAGACCCTCTAAAAACTGGGCCTACCTCCCCTAATAGGGTGCCACACATTCTCCTGCCAGGAAACTGTATATATTCTCTCCCTGCAATTCTGAGCTCCCAGCACTCCCCTCCACTCTCACTCTGAGTCCTGGAGGCCTGTCCCCAGAAGTCCAGATTCTTGGGTGATTTCTCAAGGGGTGTGGACAGGGCCTAGACTGCTAGCTGCAGTGCTGATTCTGTGCCACAGGAGTGGGGAGAAGACAGTCAGCTGAGAGGGAACCATACTGGAGCAGCAGTGCCCCGAGGTGCAGAGGAGCGGCTATTTTTGGCAACAATAGGGCTCACTCCCAGATATTCCGAAGCCACACCCCTTGTCTCTTTAGCCAGGGACAGTTTCCAAAGAAGAACTCAGCAGAAAGCAGCCAACTACCAATAGTCCCAGTAGCTGACGAAAGGGGAACTTCCGTCTCAAAAGGGTTGGGGGATTTGTGAGAATCTGGGAAGCTCAACATAGCATAGACTACAGATGATTGAAAAGAACAATATGTAATTCATAATTTACAGCAAAGTTCTTTCTCAATCCCAGATACAATTGAATTTAAAATTATGAAAAGGTAAAATTCTAGCAATAAAACAAACAAAAAAAAAAACACCTGAAAACACCTGCCAGCTACTAGAATTATGGAAACTTTAACAGTAAAGGAGAACATACCCCCCAACCCCCCCCCCCAAAAAAAAAAGGCCTCTAAATAGTGAGGAGAAATATTTATGGGAATACTCATTTTTTTTCCAAGTCTCAAAAAAATAGACAACTAATATTTATAAAAATGAAAATAGAAGATAATTTCAAAAAAAAACAGATCATGCCAAATCTTATAGACAATAGAAAAAGAAAGAATACTTCAAACTCATTCTACTTTGTCTGGATATACCTGATATTAAAATTGGAAAAAATACATTATTATAAAGGGAAATTACAAACATATTTCACTTATAAATGAGGATGCAATATCCTAAAAGACACAGTAACAAGTTGAGTTAAAAATTAATAATGTACTTTGGTCAAAATTAAATACAACTTATGTAAGAATTAGTCACTGGTTTCTTTTTTCTTTTCCTTTTCCCCCAATCCTCCCTCCTTCTCTGTCTATGCTCCCATTTCACCTCCCACCATGTTATTAATTATCATTAATTGTCCTCATATCAAGGTTGAATACATAGGATTCATGCTTCTCCATTCCTGTGATGCGTCACTAAGAATAATGTCTTCCACCTCCATCCAGGTTCATACAAATGCTGCAAAATCTGCATTATTTTTTTAATGGCACTTTTTATTCTTGATTTTGGCTAATTTTGTATTCTTCCTTTTTCTCTTCGTTAGTTTTACCAGAGTTTTATCTATCTTATTTTTTTCTAAAGAACCAATTTTTGACTTTCCTTATCCTCTATATTGTATGTTTGTTTTTTCTTTTTATTAATTTCAGGTTTTTCCTTTTATGCTCTTTGAGCTTAATTTTCTATTTTCTAACTTCTTACGAAAGATACTTAACTTACTGACTTTTTGGCCATTTTGATTTATCCTATATGCATTCAAGGCTATACATTTTCCTCTAAGAATGGTCCAGCTTCAAATCCAATGTGAAAGAGAAATACTATTGCATTTTGTAATATTTAAGCCATCATTCATTTTTTTTTTTCTGTTAAACACAGTCAACTTATAAATTTAAAAAATGTAAAGACTGAGTCTCATATTATATGAGTAAAAGAGTGGAGACAATGAAACAGCTTGAGTGTGTAGAGTAGAAAACACAAATTCAACAGAGACTGGAGCTCCAATGGCATTCTGAGGATGTACCCACATTTCCATCTCCCCTTCTCACAGCGGGGTTGCAAATACAGAAGTGGACATTTAAATTTTAATAAATAAATGCCATGATTCTTAAAACTTCTCCACTCTTTGAGAATACAAAATGGTTAGAGAATGGAGGAAGAATGAGGTATTTGTAATCACAGTTCTTTGAGAAAAAGGAGAGATGCTCTCACTTTCATCACGAGCCAAAAGATTTTGTTCAGATTAACAAGATGCAAGTAAGATGCAGGTGAACCAGCAAAACATCTGTAGTAACTCAATGACATGAGCAGATTCTTCCTGAATCAGCTACCAGTTTTCAAATACTAGAAGAATATTTCCTTTTTTTGTTGTTTGCTTTTTGGTTTCACAATTTAACAGCATGCTTTTAAGTCTCATCTGTACTGCAAACGTTTTCTTTTCTTCAACAGACCCTTATATTTAGAGTAGATGATCACCAAAATAATGAGTCAAACTATTATTTGTGGTATTTTTCAATGTCTGAGGTATAAATATTCTCAATACAGAAGATATCAAGCCATCAACATGTCACTGAATAAAGAGTTGGGAAGAGTTATAGAATAGCCACTACCATGGTATCTCCACCCCATAGATCCAACGGATGGAAATCACATCAGGAGCATAGGCCATAGTAAAATGTAATAAATTAAGAAATGATGAGTTCTGAATACATGGGTTTTTAGTACAATTTAATTTGTAATCATTACTGTACTTACCCACTGCCTTGGACAATTCTTGAAAATTTAACAAAAGGATCTCATGAATGTGCATAAGGCACATCCTGAACAGCAGTGACATTAAGTACACTGAAATGTAGCCTTCGCTGTCCTAGGTGTCACTTTGAAATTACTATGGCATGATTTTCTTCTCTGACTTTGAAATTAGTTCTGACTTTGAAAACAGCACTCTCCTTTTCTCTTACTCAGTAGATACTTTCTAGTTGTGATTTACTTGATTATCTGTAGTAAATGGCATTGCTGGTCTTCCCCTTGAAAGTGTCTCATCACTAATTTTTTCTAGTCTCTTGTCTCATCCACCTCTCGGACTACTCCTAAAGTCTACTTTGAATGCTCTTCTTGTTCCACTGAGTTCTTCAGTGTTAACATTTTGAGTGCTCCTGGGCCTTGCATCTTCTCACTTTTCACGCTGCCCCTGGGAAGGCTCATCTACTCTGCTTTCACTTACATGTAGTCAACACCCAACCCTGTATCTCCAAACAAAAATTCTCACCTAATCTCCTGAGTGTCCCACATAAACTTTGACTTCAAAATGTCCTTAACAAACTTATTTCTTTCCTTTGAAATTTGCTTTTCCCTTTCAACAGTTTACAGGTAGCACCATTCATCAAATCATCCAACCAGATCCCCAGATGCCATTCTTTATTCCTCTTTCTTTCATATATCCCACTTTGAAGACTAGCACCCGCTGGGTCTGACCCTAATATTCCTACCAACTACTGCTTCTCTCTATACTCACTGCCACTGCTTGAGTCCTAATTACCTCTCATTGTTGTAGTAACCTAGTTTCCTAACTTTGATCCATCCTACACACTGATGCCTCTGTGATCCTCCTAACTCAAAAACCCTTTAATGACTCCCAGTTGTTTTAGAGCCATGGTTTTCAACCATACCTGCACAACAGAATCAACTCAGCAGGGGTTTTGTTGAATCAAACTCATAAATGTATATTTTACAAGTAATAAAATGCACACATTAAGTATAGAGTTCATTGTGTTTTTAACAAACGTATATGCCTGTAAAACTAGCACCACAAACTATAAAACACCTGTCACTTCAGAAAGTTCCCACATTTCAAATTCCCCAAGCTTATTCTTCTCCAAAGAACTCCAAGCAACCTCCAACTTTCTGTTATTAAGGATTAATTTTGCCTGTTCTAAAATTTCATATAAATCGAACTAGACATTTGCCTTCTTTTACTCAAGATAGTATCTTTGAGATTCAACCATGGTATGTGAATTGGTAATTTCTTCCTTTTTAGTATTGAGCAGTATGCCATTGCATGAATTTATTAAAACTTTATCCATTCATTTGTGGATGGATATTTGAGTTTCCAATTTGGAGGCTATTACAAATAAAATGTCTATGAATATTGGGTACAAATATTTTGTAAACATGTATTGTCATTCCTCTTGGACCAATACTTAGGAGAATTTCGAGGGGGGGGTCTTAAGTAATGGAATATTTAACATTAAAGGAAACTGACACACTACTTTTCAAAATGTCTGTACCATATTACACACTATCAGCAATGTATGAGAATTCCTTATAATCAGGACAAACAGAGCTCACCTTGCTCATTTTCCTTCTTTCACATATCACAGGACTGCACTGTTTCTCAGTAAAAACAGTAGTTTTATATATTTTATTGCATTTTTGTTATGAGCAGGAGGGCAAGTCCAATAACAGGTACACTGTTGTAAACAATAACAAAGTCCACTTGGGGAGCATCTTAAAATATATGATGCCTGATTTCTACCCCATACCAATTAAATCCGAGTTCCTAGAGAGGGGAGGGAAGAAGTGATTCTAATATGCAGCAATGTTTGAGAATCACTGGCCCAGAGGGTAATGTCCAACCTCTAATCTAAGGTAAGATCCTTCAGAATCTGTCTTAAACCTACATCTCCAGTTTAGATCTGTTTCCTCCCCACCACCCCATTTCCCTCCTTTGTCACTTCTAAGTCGCAACCATGCAGTACTATGCTGACGAGAACTTGGTATTTCTGTGCCTACATGTTTATTTTTGCCTTTACCTGTGGTCCTTTCTGGTCCAGTACTTCAACAGGAAGTACTTCTTCCAGATTCAGCTCAAATGTTCTTGGCTCTGTGGGGCTTTCTTGTTAAAGAAAAGCCAGGGATTTTGAGGGTAGAGTATTTTATTAAGAGTAACAGGACAAGGGGCAGGGGGAGGCTAGCTGGAGGGAGAGTAATTGGTGGGACCACACGCATGGTGCTTTTTACAAGGGTACATGTTAAATCTACTAAGGGTAGAATATAAGTATCTGAACACAATAACTAAGAAAATGCAGTGAAGTCTATGTTAACCAGTTTGATGAAAGTATTTCAAATTGTATATAAAACCAGCACATTGTACTGCATAATTACATTAATGTACACAGCTTTGATTTAATAAAAAAAAAAACATTTAATTGTTGAATTCTATAATTACACCTTGAAATATCTTAACCTCTGAGAAGAATCCTGTGATTCAGTTCCCTTTTTTATTATTGAATAACCTTACCTTCTGTACTGGAAAAGAAATTTATTGAGATAGCTTGCAAATTTTGAAGATGATTTTTTGTTAAATTGTATTTTGTAAAATTACTTTGGAGTAATGAAGGCAATGTACAGTAGAGGTGAAATACATTTAAAGATTCTGAAATGGCTTCAAGAATATATTCTGATGTTATCAGCCACCTCAATACTTGTGGAATATTCTAGACTAAAAATACAAGTAGTGCTTGTATCACTATCTACCATACAATGTAGTTTTGAATAAGACTGCAACCATTTTCAAGAAAAAGATTTGAAAAATAAACCATTAGAAAATTCCTCCTTCCGAAAAATATTTCTGTCACAGTATTAGAGACTGATACAACCAACAAATGAAATATGTAAAGATACACCAAGAATATTTATTTACTTATGTTATTTTCAATGTTCACAGAAACAATATAGGCAAATTTTATTTCACTTTAATGTATATGATACATGTTACTTTTACTTTTTAGAAATTCTTCTATTTTTGGAATTAAAATATAGAAGTAATTAACATATTCTTCCATATAACAAACCCATTTGTAATTTAATAAATACATATTTCAAAAAGTTATACAGTTAAAACTATTTCAGTTCTTCCTTTTCATTCTACTGATTTTACACTTACCTCAGAGACAAGTCTTGTTTCCCATGGACCAAGTGATAAGACAATTTCTCACTCAGTGTAACAGTAAAGGCCTTTCTCTCAGACCTCTTGCTCCTGGTGGCTGCATTGTCCTGGAACCCTCTTGATTTAGGGACTGGCCAGAAAATAAGAGCGACACTAGCTAGTTCCTCATCCAGGTTTTAGAGCATGAACTCATAAAAACATATCCATTTCAAGCTAGAAAGAAACTAAGAGATAATGCAATTCAAATCTGTCATATGGCTGCAACTCCCATTCCTGGATCTATCTAGTGTGCCAGAAAAATAATCCTCAACCCTTCTTCCAAACAATAAATCCTGGAAATTAGGAGGAAGTCATTTGTTTATTTAATGCATCACAATAGCGAAAGTAATTTTATGGAGACCCTAGGCCTTCACTACAGGAGTTTGTGCCCACTTCATAAAATATACATTCTTATAACTATGCAGATGTTTGCAAAAATGAATTCATTTTAAAATACAATCTATAGAATATAGATGTGTTTAAAGTACTTTAAATGTGATCTCCGATTCAAACATATTGTTTATAAAAATCAGAATCCTTCAGCATGTTAAACTTTAATGAAAATACCTTTTTTATAGATGAGTGAAGGTATAGGGTATATGTCTATTATGGGATTGACTCCGTGAAGAAAGAATCTTGTTGGGAGCTTTAAACCAATAGCAAAAATGATGTATTTTAAATTTCTATTAAATTTAGCAATAATGGCTTTTAAACATATTTATAAAACTTAATAGTGAGCATAAAAATAATGGCATTAACATTTCCAACTCCTTTTATATGGAATCTTGAACAGTGAGATTGTTTTGTTAGACAGAGAACTGTTTTTTAAACATACTGTTTTCAGATTTTCTTCTTTATTGGAGCATAAGTGGTCAATGTTTATGAGGACTGTCCTATCTGAAAACACTTAGTTTTTTGGATCTGGGCTCAATTGTTTGTTAATAAACCACCAGAAAAGATAATCATTTTTAAGAGGCATTGAGGGTCGGTATGGAAGTACATTTTTCTACTTTTTCAATAAAATTGAGTTGATTGACTCTTTTCTGACATACAGTGGAGACAGAAGGAGCAACTTGTAGCTTGCAAAGCTTTAAATTCTTTCAAAAAAAAAAAAATTGTCTCTCCATAGCTATCAATCCTTCTAGGAGGAAATCTCTTAGTAAGAAAATAATAATAAGAGCCTACTATGCACCAGTGATTTGCATGCCTTTATTAGTTCACAAGAGAGATGGCTGTTTAAAACAGCCTGGCGCCGCCTCCTCCCTCTCACATGAGACAGGCCCACTTCCCCTTCACTTTCTGCCTCGATTGGAAGCTCTCTGGAGCCCTCACTAGAAGTAGATATTGGCTCCATGCTTCTTGTATACCCTGGAACTAATATAATGCCTAATTATACTAATTCTTACTGAAAACATTCATCTTAAAGATAAGGCAATTTCAGTTTAGAGAGGCTAGTAGCGCGCCCAAACTCTCATATCTAGTTAAGTGAGGAGGTAAAACAAATGTAAGTGACCCCTGGACACATCCTCCTTCGTTTCATTTTGCCACCTTCTACCTAGCATCTTGGATGTCTGTTCATCATTTGAATCTCATCTGGAATGATAGTGGGTGCAGTGGAAAAGGGGGAAAGAAGCCTGCACATTTACCAGCCTTCATGAGATTCAATTGCCCATGTTCACTAGACTCAGGGCAAGCTCAGAGCAAGGTCACATCTTTGTAAGTCACTTGTTCTGTGCACATGCCATACAGAGGCCAGGGTTATGTACAGGGACCTGATAATTTTTGTTAAATGCTGAATTAATGAGTAAAATAGTAGTTTGTAGGGGAGATGGGGAGAAAGCCTAAAACTGGTTATTTTGACCCTATTAACTGCTAGTCAAATGAATATTTTACTGTTTTGCACTCATTCATATCTCATCCATTCCTTCCTTCAATATCTGTTTATTTTGCTGAATTCTGGGCATTCGGGATTTAACAGTGAACATGTTCCTATCCTGATGGGGCTAGCATTCTGGTAATCAGAAATCTCCCAATCGGCTTGGACTTCCTGTGAAATGAGTGAGGTGAATGTTACTTGTAACTTGCTGTCTCTCTTCTATATCTCAAAACTGTCTAACCCCTGCAATTTCATTCAACGAATCACACCAATGACAGAAATAATAAATTCATCTGAATATGTATTTTTATTCCAGATTTCCATCTGTTCTCAACATAACATGATACTCTAGTATTATTTTATTCATCAATTTTTCTAACAGTAAAGCACGCACACACACACACACACACACACACAAAATGCATACATCCCACTACCACCATCAGCCAACCTCACCCCTTTCCACCCCTCTCTAGCAGTGCTTAATGAAGAATTACCACAATCGTATGTGCTAGGGGCATAGAGCTGGGCCCCTGGGCCTTATTTTGTATGATTTTTAATGTTCCAAATGACCTTATGAAGTAGATATTACTGTCTACAGATAGGAAAATTGCAGTGCTAGACCCAAGATCACATGGCCAGTTAGTGGCTAAGTTCAGCTCCCCATGAATAGCTGTTGTCTTGTTCCTGTGTTTTTCTTACTACATCATAGCTCTGGCAGGGTTTCTCGGATTCACTTCTCTTCTGCTTTGAATCCATCCTCTATGGCTCCCCCCAAAGTATATTTTCAAAGCACCAATTTGATCCTGTGGCCACCCTTAGAAAGTATTAATGGATCACCTCGGCTTTTAGGATAAAATGGGCAAACCTCAGCATGGAATCCAGGGTCCTCCTGGGGATGTTACTCTCCACCAAGTGTTGCTTCTCAAAACACGCCTGTTTTTCTGTGGTTCGTCTGTGCACATCCTTCCTCTCGGCCCTACTCTTTTTCTCTCTGGTGAACCACACTCTTCCTTTTATAGCTACCTTAAAGGGCTCCTCCTCTGGGAAGACTTCTCAGAGTTACTCCTTCCCGTAGGCACCCAGGACACATAGCGGAGTCACCCATCACTGCCTTTTTGTCATTGTCTTTTTCTGCCTTTTTCTCCTTGTCTCCCCTCATCTGGCTATGTCCCCTTCCCTCACTCACACAAGCTCCTTGAGGGCAGAGTTGTGTTCTAATTCACCTGTATCCATGGAGTACAGCCCTGGACCTGCCACACGGTAAGGTCTGAAAAATTCTAAATGAATAGTGAACGAAGCCCTCTCTTTCATGCTCCTTCCTCAGCAAGGGAAGAAGATAAACATAGATGAAGGATGGTCAAAAGGGCCCTCTACAGCCAAGAGAAGAGTCAGACTTCAAGGTGGTGGAGGCTCTGGCCAATCCTGAGCTACTTCCAGCAGTCAGACGTGACTGATCGTGCCAATAGCTGACTGATCGTATAGTGAAAACCAGTCTGGCTATGAATAGGCCACTCTCAGAGATAAATATGAAGGAAAGAGTGTCTGCTTAATCGGTGTGTGAAGGCAAACAGGGTATCCCATATTCCTTTTTATTCTTAGAAAGCTGAAATGAGAAGAGCTCTCCCCCAAGGCAATCTCTCTTTCTCTTTCTCGCTAATAAGCTTTGAGCAATTTGGAGGAAAGTTGTGATATTGCTCTCACAGATAAATAATAACCAAAAAAAAAAAAAAAAAAACCATAATGTGGATGTGATTATATCTCACTGACTGAAGAATTAAAGGTAGATTCTTTTTATTAGTTTACTGATCCTGGGCATCCAAGGCCTCATAACTGCTCAATATATCATGCTAGTTAATCATTCCTGTCATTATCTTTAATGTCTTATTAGCGGGCTTCATTCATCTGGATTTTATCTGTTTCACTGGAAGCAGTTTTAATCTCATTTCAGCAGTGCTGAAAAGCCTGTTAGTTTGAACAAATTGGTTTTGGTGACAATATGTAGATAGTAATAACGTGTGATTTCCAAATGGAAAAGAGAATTCTATAAAGGTCCAAAAAGGCAGGTGAAAGAGCAAAGGAACCGAGATGAAGTGGGGAGAGCAGTCTCAGTTTCCTAAAGAAAAAAATGGAGAAGATAGAAAAGAAAGCAGGGGAGAAATGAAACAAGAAACTCAGATAAATTTCTGCAACCCCACCCCTATTGCCCCCACACACCCACCCACCTCCACCACCCCTCACCCAACCACATGGTTTCGGAACGCTAGAGATCATAGCGGCATCAGACCACTAGGTGGCCTGAGTCAACAGCATCCCTCTGCAGAGCTGGAAGACAGTGTGGCATGTTTAGTACTAGGCGGCTCATACTTTATTGTGTGTTTTGCCCCTCAAGCTGAAGTACACAGTCCTCAAATTTCACGGTAAGTCTTTTACCAGTACAACCAGTTCTCTTCTGTTGAAGACTTTCTGGAGGTTTCCTCCCTACTTTAGAGATCTTAATACCAGGCTGTCTTCGTGCAATCTATTCCACTAATGGAGCAATTCGATCACTTCCACCCAACATTATGTTGGCCTGACTCTGGCCTTCTGAGAAAAAAGAAGACAATAAGCCCATCAGGCTCTGACTCAAAATTGCATTAAGTGCAGATGTTAAAGTAAATACAGTTTCCTCGGGTTCCCAGATTACGAGTCATCCTCCAGCAAGGGGAAAAAATCAATAACCCACCCATCTGAGTAGCAAAGCCAGGAATGGATATCTGATTTAAGAAGGCAGCCTCTCTTCAATATCCTGATTCCTCTGCTTCTCGGGGGCCCTGCTACCAGACCAGGAAATGAGGCTTTGTGTCTATGATCGCAAGGCTCCCTTTCTGGGGGCTTTGAACTGAAGGCAGCAGGTGTCTGAAAAGATTTCAGACCAAAATCACTTTCCAAATAGACAAAACTCTCTGATTTACCCTTCCCAAATAAAAAAAGAAAAGAAAAGGAAGCATTTCAAGGGAAATATGTCTCATAATAGGCTCCAAAATCACTTGTCTCAGAGGCAAACAAATCCTGGCTGAATATAGACAGTCAATTATCTGGTGTCGTTTGGGGTGGGAGGGTGCTAATAATATTCCAAACTCCCAAACTGCCAAAACACTTTGCAGTTTCATTTCCAGCCTCTCTGCTTTTCCAGGAACCATCGTGTTTGTCTGATTCATTCTCACAATTCCAAATGTTGATATAAAGTCTGCTTGTAAGATTCTGAGACTTTCAGAAACCCAGAAGGCTCCATTTCCACAAAACTTAAGCAAAGCATCAACTCCCTTTTATTTTAAAATCTGAATCTTTCCACCAGGCATTTCAGATAGTCTAAGCTCAGGAATTCTCACAATCTGCCTTTATCCCACATTGTGATATTCCTGGTTTCAAAGCGCATCTGTCTTGTAACTATTCTGTGAGCAAGAGTTGGGGATGAAGTTTAATGCCTCCCTTCTGATCTGAGCCTCAGAGGAGAAATGAAGTCTCAAGACCACAGTACAAAGAACTGATTTCCAGCGACTGCCTTGAGCATACATTAGAGAGAGCTGCCCTCCCTCCTGAATTGTGTTGCCATTGGGCAATCATTGCCAGCTAACTTCAAGAACCCACGAAACCAGCTAGGTTTACATTTCTGTTCCTTCGTATAGAAATGATAGCTCAGGACAACTTGGTACTTGCCTAGGACCATGGGAGTGTAGGCTCCATAATCACCCAACACAAATGGGGACATACTAGGTGTGCACGTGATCTGACAAAAGAATGGCTTTTTGAAGCCAGTTTTGGCCTTGACAATTCAGGACCCAATACTACCATGAGATAACCAAGGTGAGCCACAGAGCCTGCTGTCAGGGCTGTCTGTTCTGGAAGTTCTTGTGGAAATTTAACGCATACATATGTGTCTTTGTTCCTCCCCTAAGCCATGCCGCTCTTTGGAACAAAATGCACTTTCCGTCAGTGAGATCCCCCTAACAGCCAGTGAGTGCCATCTGTACTTGGATTTGTTGCCGTGTGGCTTTGGAGATGAACTCAAAGCATTTCAGTGACCACCCTCCTCTCCCCCCAATTTCCACTTTGACATCTAGCTTCCACAGGTGAAATCACAGATCTTTCATTTATTTTCAGCCTCCCCAAACTGCCACAGAATGCACTGCTACGTGCCCACAGAGTACTGAGAGCCAGGGCCAGCAGCTCCATTGCAGGGCTGAACCAGCTTCGGGTGAGTAAAGAGATATTATACTTGGCTGGAGAGGAAAGATATCTTTCCGGTACTCTTCCATGTCCCTATAATCATAACCAGAAAACTGCATGTGTGGGGACCCCTATCTGTAAAGTGCTGAGCACATGGGCATCAGGTCTGTCAATAGCTTGATCAAGCTAACAAGGGCTGTTAGAAAGCAAGAGCCAGGAAAAGCAGACACGTGGCAAATGGTCCATCTGCCCAAGCCTAGAATCCAAATATTACCAACCTGATGTCAAGAACTCAGATGTAACTGCTGACTAGGGCTCCTGCCAAACTGCTGCAAAATGTTTGCTGTACAGCTGATACCTATTTCAAAGTTCCTCCCAACTCTTACGCAGTGAGATAATGTCAGGTTTGCCTGACTGTGCTGTGAGGAAAAATGAAACTAAAAGTAAGCTGTGTTGCCCAGGCTCCATTAGCTTGTGCCATGGCAGTCACAGAACAGAGTTTCTGTGCCTCTGTTATCCCCAGATGATCACAAACATCATACTCCCGGTGGTGTCTGCCGATTTCTCCGAGCTCCTCTGTGACAGCTGTTGAGGCCACAGATACCTGAGAACAAGGTGCAGTTACCCTGGTCATCTCTGCCAAAACAGGCGTCAGTATTCAAGAATGCCCTGATGCTGCCCAGCACTGGTGACATCCAGTGAAGCAGATCTTTCCGCTGTGCCCCTTCTTTTTTTGCATCTCCTCACCCAAGAATTTAGGTTTATTGGAGGGTCTGGGCTTTGAAAGACAGATATCAGACGTCCCCTCCCCCCTCAGGGCATTGTCCTTAGCAATCAAACTCAGACTCTTCAAACTTCTTTCTCCAGGACATACTCTGTCCCACCATATCCTGGGCATCTCAAGTAAGTGCACACCAGGTAGACATGGAGGGTGTTTCCCCAGGTGCCAGATTTAGTATAAACCAGCATAGGTTCTGTGGGCACAGCCCTGTGCTCTTGCACACATGTGTGCACACACACACACACACATACACTAGCCCATCCCAGGGTTTAGAATACGTAGGGTGTCGGTGTCAGTGTCGGTGTCGCCGCGCCACCGACCAGCAGAAACAAGGACACCAACGAAGGCTTCACAAGACTTTATTGCAGGAGAGCTCAGAGCACAGCATTCTTTCCGTCCCGGGTGATTATTCTTCTCCCCTTTGTCCTCCCCAGCACCACTCTTATAATGTGGCACAGCCAATCACAGCACAGCACACGTGCACAGGGCATGCACAATTCCTATACAAAGCAGTGGGGCACGCTAAGGCCACGAGCGCAGCATGCGGCCTCGGGGCCAATTAGGGTTACTTCCTTAAACTTGTTTATCATTAAAGCTGCAGTGGATGTACTTCCTCTCAGCGCGATGTTGTTACTCAGGGGCGTGCCGGGCCCGGGCACGGCCCCTGACAAAACTCTGCTTAAAAAAAAAAAAGAAAGAAAGAAAAAGAAAAAAAAAACACACACAGTACAATATAATAACTATTTACATAACGTTTCTATTGCATTAGGTATTATAAGTAATCTAGAGATGATTTAAAGTATATGGGAGGTTGTGCATGGGCTATATACAAATACTGTGCCATTTTATATAATGGACTTGAGCTTGAGTCTCTTTGGATTTTGGTATCTATGTGGGGGAGCAGAAATGGAGGGATCCTGGAAACAATCCCCTGCAGATACCGAGGGACAACTCTATTATTAGTACTAGACACTGTTTCAGGCACTAGGGAATCAGCAGCAAGACAGATACCAGCTCTATACTCATGGAGCTGACATTCTAGTATCTAGGGGGGAAAATAGGCATATAATAAGTGCTTTGAATAAGAATTGAGCAGAATAAGTGGGAGGAGGGTGCTGTTTTATACAGGATATCACTAATAAAGTGGCATTTGAGTAGAGAGCTGAGGTCAGAGAACCAGCCATGCAGCAATAAGACATAGTGAAATGGGTAAGGCAGAGAGAGCATCAGGTGGAAAAGCCCCCTGGAGTGTTGTGAACATCATCAAGTGACAGCAAGGAGGCTATTGTACCAGACAGAATCCAGTGAACAAAGGGAAAACTGTAGGGTATTAGATCAGAGGGGTAACTGTAGGCCCCTCATAGGTATGGAAAGGCTCAACTTAACTCTGAGATGGGAGCCTTTGAAAGGTAAGAGATAAGAAGCCAGGCTTGGTGGCTCACAGCTGTAATCCTAGCACTCTGGGAGGCTGAGGCAGGTAGATTGCTTGAGCTCAGGAGTTCGAGACCAGCCTGAGTGAGATTGAGACCCTGTCTATACTAAAAATAGAAAACTTGAGGCAAGAAGATCACTTGAGCCCAAACTAAGATTGCTATGAGCTATGGCACTCAACCCAGGGCGACAAAGTGAGACACTGTCTCAAAAAACAAAACAAAACATAGAGATATGACATGATCTTGACTTAAATTTACACAGACTTCAGTGTGGAGAATAAAGTATGTGTACAAAGGTAGATCAGGGAGACTAGTTACATTATTGCAATAGTCCAAGCAAGAAATTATGGTGGCTTACCCTAGAAAGGTAGCTGTGAGATCACTGAGAATGGGTGAGATTTTGTATATGTTTTCCTTGAATATGTTAAGCAAGCAACTTGATAGCACTGTATTATCTAATCAGTGGATAAGCCATTCCACTAAAGTGGGTACATTGTTTTTCAGTGTTCATGTCAGTAAAAATAAGCCTCTAATTTTTGCCTATTTTTTCTGCATAGGTACCAGCATGTGTTACATAGAAATCTCATTTATTTGGCTACCATTGCAGATGCTAGCCCAACCAATTCTTCAAAAGCAATGGAATAATCTTCCAGTTGGCTGTTGTGAAGAGTAATTGAATGTAACCCATCTCCTAAGAAATGGAGACAGGGTCTTTACCAACTCAACTGCTTAATCATGAATGAAACTTCTGTGGATCTTTTAAAAATGTGAAAATGTGAAGAAAGCTACCAACTTAACTGTATTTTCGATGTAAATATTTATTTTAATAATTAAGCAGATCCCTCACGAATTTGGCCCCAGGTGTCCTCTTTCCTGAACTTGGAGCATATCTGGATGAACAGACATTACTGGCATCTTCAAGCCAGAGGAAACTGAGTAGGCTTTGGGCAGGAACTGGCCAGATTACTGAATGAGACCTTACTAAATGGACATGTAACTGTGTATTCTCTCCTGTTTGTAAATATGGTCCCCCAACTGCTTTTTTCAGGTTGTTCTGAAATAAAGCTTACTTTTCCACAAAAGACTGATAAGGTAAGGAGGCATAGAAGTTTTTGTGTAATTTGTTCCATTTGGTTTTCCAGAAAAACTGAGGACTTAGTTGTAAGGTTTGTTACAACAATAACTTTATCATAGTGATTCTTGGCTGGGTGCTGTGGCTCATGCCTGTAATCCTAGAACTCTGGGAGGCCGAGGTGGGTGGATTGCCTGAGCTCATAGGTTTGAGACCAGCCTGAGCCTGGGGAGAACTAGCCTCTAAAATTAGCTGGGTGTTGTGGCATATTTACATTATGATTCATAACAGCAGCAAAATTACAGTTATGAAGTAGCAATGAAAATAATTTTATGGTTGGGGATCACCACAACATGAGGAACTGTATTAAAAGGTCACAGCATTAGAAAGGTTGAGAACCACTGCTCTAGAGGCTCATTCAAACACTGCTTCTAATGTGTTTAGCAAGAATATGTCATAGGAGTACTTGCTTTTGCATCACATTAGCAAGTGATTGGATTTATTTTCAGGTTTGTAACAGTCCTTAAATTATGATCTACCACCTAGCTTTGATCTTGTAATTAATTAGATTGCATAATGGTGATTTTCTAATTTTTACCATTCATTCTACCTTTATTAGCTGTGTTCTGTTAAAAAAAAAAAAAAGAAAAACTCTTTGAAACTTATCTGTAAGATAAGACAAAGGGATTCAGCTAGCTGTCTGCACTCAGCTAGCAAATTTGCTATTTGCTTCAAAGAGAGACAAGCATATGTCAATTCTCTTGAAGACCCCAGAATCAATATAGTTATGAAAGATGGTTTAAAAATAGAAAACCACAAAAAACAAAACACTGAACAGTGACCCTTACCAGACTGTATGTATTATAATAATCACTCACATTCTTCAGGGGAGCTCCTGCTTTTAAGAGTTGAGCCTACACTCATGCTATCTGAGTCTGTTTCCAACGTTTTGGGTAAAACCTATCTCCCAACAGCTTGTTCTGTTGGTGTTATGGAAATTTTGGTACTTGTCCCTGAGGCCACCTCAGAAGAATGAGGACAAGAGGTTTGAGGGGAAAGAAAGGTGAAGGAGTTTATTCAGAAAGTGAAGAGTATTGGCAGACTGGCCTCTTAAAGTACCACAATCCTATCTGTAAGCAGAAATACAGAGCTTTTAAAGGACAGGTTTTCAGTTTCAGGCTATCACTGTTTAACTATAATTGATGGTTCTGATCATTCCTTTTCCAGCAATTTCTTGATCATGCAAGGACAAGGCCTGGACAGTTACATCAAGCCATTTCCTATGGTACAAAGAACCAAGGATTTCCCCCTCCCCTTCTGATTTCTGGCCTCAGGCTGTGATGCAAGTTTTAATTCCGAAAAGTGTGTGTGTGTGTGGTGGGGGGGTGGGAGAGATGGTTAAAGAGACAACTCCAACATTTTACTTTTTCAGGCTGTTACCTCTGTTACGTTGGGTTTCCAAGTCTGCCTCTTAGGACTTGCAACAGAGGTGACTTTTGTCATTATCATACTCCTGGGGATGAGGATATAGCAGCTAAAACAAAGAGCAGATAATCTGAGGTCAGGTTATATTTCACAAAATATTAAGCTATTTTTTCACTTTCTCATGAGGCCTCTTGACATCCCAGTTTGACCTCAGGGGTCTCCTAGTAATAATATGACTAGCAAAGAAATGTTTAGGCTGGGCAAGGTGGCTCATGCCTGTAATCCTAGCACTCTGGGAGGCTGAGATGAATGGATTGCTTGAGCTCACAGGTTTGAGACTAGTCTGAGCCAAAGCAAGCCCTTGTCTCTGAAAATAGCTGGGCATTGTGGCGGGCACCTATGGTCCCAGCTACTCAGGAGGCTGAGGCAAGAGAATCACTTGAGCCCAAGAGTTTGAGGTTGTGACTCCATGGCACTGTACAGAGGGCAACAAAGTGTGACTGTCTCAAAAATAAATAAATAAATAAAAGAAATGATGCTTAGTGCTATTTCTTGTGCTCTGATCCTTTGCAATAAACCGTTGTTACTGAAGATAATCTGAGTATATTTCTTAAGTTGGGTACATAGTATCTTCATTTTATTGTTAATGTGAACTAAAATAAAATCTTAAGCTCCCCTTCAGCTGACTGAATGGACTCCCTCTTGGCCAAGGGGATGCCCTAAACTGAATCGCTGGCCATGATAAGGGAGATCAGACATGCCTCATTAGGCCCTCCTCTTCTTGGAGATACCTGCTGTAACTCATTAACAGAACTAAGGCTATGCCAAATAAACCTGCAAGTTCTCAATTTACATAATAAATCACTTGAGTCTGGGTATATGGGTGGTGCTTGTCTCTGATTAACAGACTTAAAGCATTTCAAGCCTTTAGACAAAGCTTAATTTCTTTATCCAATTATAAATCAAAGAATTTAAACCCACCTATAAACTGTAAACCTAGCATGCCCACTTTGAGATGGCCCACTTTTTTCTGGCCAAATCAATGTATACATTGCATGTATTCATTGCATGAATTCAGCCTTACACAGAATTCCTGTCTCTGTGCAATATATAAAACCAAACTGTAACCCAAACATAATGAGTACACTTGCTCAAGGCTTCTTGGGCATAGCTCTTAGCCCTTGGTCCTCAAATTTGGTTCAGAATAAACCTCGTTATTTTGCAGTTTGGCTTCTTTTCTGTTGAAACACATATGATGGACTGGGGATGGAAGAAGGTTAAAGGGGCAAAAGAGAGGTGGGAGAGAATTATAGTCTTCTGGACAAGAAAGTTGGAAAGGGCTGTGAAGTGAAAGGAGGAATTTTGGGTGGATGTGACCTAGTTAACCAAGTATGTGTTGTGCCTGCAAAATGTAATTTCTAGCCTGTGACACCTGATCTCTAGCCCACAAATGATCCCTTCCATAACACAAAAATAGGGATCCCCCTCACAAAACAATGCACACCATAATGCAACAAACATCATAAGACTAACACACACCAATTGAGAGAGGATACCCAGAAAAAGTTTAAGAGAACAGGGGTCTTCTGAAGGAGGGCCCAAGGACATAGCTACAAGGTTCTCCCCATGGTGACTCAGCTCTTAGGAATTTGTAGAAACTTAACTTCCTGAGATGTGAAAACTAACACTTGCTTCTGCTTCTGTAAAAGCCTGTAGTTCTATAAAAGCCAAGCCTGCGGGTGATGGGTTGGGCCACATCTATGGTGCATATTTTTATCTATAATAAAAAAAAAAAGCCAAGCCTGCTTCTCCAGCTTGATTCAAACTGACCAATGACAAAGGTACCTGTGGGCTGAAACTTTTTGACTGGGGATAAAAAAGAAGACTGAGCTAGTTGGGGAGCCTGGCCATTTTGGACTCTGTCAGCTGATGCTCTGCCAGCTGGAATAAAGCCCTTCCTCTTTTAAACAAGATGTTTGGGTATTCTTTCTTTCCATTGGGCCTCTTCTTCCTGCAACATTTCTGGTTCCCTGACCAGGAAGTGAGACCACCTGAGGAGAGAACAGGCTCAGATGCACCTGGTGATTGCTGCCAACCCTCTGGACACCAACAGGGGCCCTGATCAGCCTGGGCAATGTGAACCACTGAGTGCTCCAGGGATGGCACCTTTGCCTCCCTGTGTGGATGCCTTGACTGGGTGGAGAAAGAAACCCTTCAGCGAGTCTTCGGGGAGTTGAACATTGGGAGGAACTGGCACACAGAAACTGGCATCTGCACTGAGAGACATCTGAGGCAAGGTAGGACTAGTTGAGGCCCACTATATTTGAGTGGAAGAGGGGTCTGATCAACCCCTGGGCATTAGAACGCCAGCAGGACTGGTGGGAGGTATCTGAAAGAGTGTGGGTGTCACGTGACTGAGAGAAACTGAGGACAGAGTTCTGACTTCCCCTCACACAGCTGAGGGGAGTGTTGGCTCTGCAGCACATAGAACACCTTGTACAGCTAAGTGGCATTTCAAGTGGGAAACTGAGGCTGTCCAGGTTAGGAAACAGGTTGGAAAAAAAGTTGGAATTGTGTGCGTGTGAGTGCTTGGAGACTGACTTGAGACAGATAATAGGCAGGACTCCACTCCCTCTTCACAGGGTGAAATGATTGTGACAGCTCCCTGTATGTATCCCCGTTTTTTACTCCATGAACCCTGCCATTATTGCATCTGTGACATGTTTGTGCTTTCTCTGCAGGAAGGAAATGGGAAATGCACAGGAGAAGCCCACTCTGTTGGGAACTATGCTGAAGCATTCTTTTTTTTTTTTAATTGTTGGGGATTCATTGAGGGTACAGTAAGCCAGGTTACACTGATTGCATTTGTTAGGTAGAGTCCCTCTTGCGATTGTGTCTTGCCCCCAGGTGTGGAACACACCAAGGCCCCACCCCCATCCTCCTTCCCTCTCTCTGCTCTTCCTTTCCCCACCCCTCCCTCCTTCTTTCTCTCTGCTCTCCCCTTCGTCCACCCTCACTGTGACCTTAATTGTCATTAATTGTCCTCATATCAAAATGAGTACATAGGATTCATGCTTCTCCATTCTTGTGATGCTTTACTAAGAATAATGTCTTCCACTTCCATCCAGGTTAATACGAAGAATGTAAAGTCTCCATTTTTTTTTAATGGCTGAATAGTACTCCATAGTATACATATACCACAGCTTATTAATCCATTCCTGGGTTGGTGGGCATTTAGGCTGTTTCCACATTTTGGAGATTGTAAATTGAGCTCCAGTAAACAGTCTAGTACAAGTGTCCTTATGATAAAAGTATTTTTTTCCTTCTGGGTAGATGCCCAGTAATGAGATTGCAGGATCAAATGAGAGGTCTAACTTGAGTGCTCTGAGGTTTCTCCATACTTCCTTCCAAAAAGGTACTACTTTGCAGTCCCACCAGCAGTGTAAAAGTGTTCCCTTCTCTCCACATCCATGCCAGCATCCATAGTTTTGAGATTTTGTGATCTGGGCCATTCTCACTGGGGTTAGATGGTATCTCGGGGTGGTTTTGATTTGCATTTCTCTAATAGATAGGGATGATGAACATTTTTTCATATGTTTGTTAGCCATTCATCTGTCTTCTTTAGAGAAGGTTCTATTCATGTCTCTTGCCCATTGATGTATGGGATTGTTGGTTTTTTTAATGTGGATTAATTTGAGTTCTCTATAGATCCTAGTTATCAAGCTTTTGTCTGATTCAAAATATGCAAATATCCTTTTCCATTGTGTAGGTTGTCTCTTTGCTTTGGTTGTTGTCTCCTTAGCTGTACAGAAGCTTTTTAGTTTAATGAAGTTCCATTTGTTTATTTTTGTTGTTGTTGCAATTGCCATGGCAGTCTTCTTCATGAAGTCTTTCCCCAGGCCAATATCTTCCAGTGTTTTTCCTATGCTTTCTT